>PYAF01003904.1:126806-162287 GCA_007407185.1 Glycine tomentella | reverse complement strand
ATTTATAATACTAAAAATCATGTTACTTAATCAAAATACCATTCATATAGCAATTTTTAGTTCTTTAAGGCAATTCATCAAACACCTAATCTACAAAGCTTAATGAAATCAAGTAAGAATTAATATTCAAACTTAGTCTATCATAAACCTCCCCATACCTTGTTTTCCTTAAGCTTTTTGGACAGCTTTCCTTCTTTGAGATTGAATGATTCTTGCTCCTAGGGTTCTTAGGTTTTTTCGTGAGATTTTCTTAAGGCTAGTGGACTTGGTTTGCTTTTTAGTAAAAATTATAATTTGAAATTGATGAAGAAGGTGAAAATGAGAAGAAGATAAGATACAAGGGAGTAATTGCACGGCTAGGCCACCTCTTGGTTTGGAAAATGTTTTGAAGTGTAAAAGTGATGTAAGGCTAAGATGGTTGCACGGTTCCTTCACTTATTTATATAAAATTGCTTCCCTAAAATGCTATTGAGGCCTTGGTGCACGTTCACCTCCTTAAACCAAGATTCCTTTGGCTAAAAGTCTTGTATTAATTATGACTACTTTCCATTTGTTTAGTTTTTATTGGCCAAGTAATCATTTCCTCACAAGTGGCTTCCTTCTTGATTTTTCTATATTCTTCTAGCTTTGTATGTATACTCCCTCTCATTTTCCTCTTAATTTTCGGTTCTACTCTTTTGGAATGCAAAATATCTTCCCAAGTCATTATGTCTTGCTTTCTATTTGTTTCAATTTCATTGGCTATCCAATTCTTACCCTCCATGTGTCCTAATTCATGAATTTTCTACACTTTTCCCTTGTTTTCTAGCTTTTGCACATGGATTTGCTTAGCTTGGAGAGCAAACTCCATCAATTTCGTGACATAGCTAGGTTTTTAAAGATACTTTGTGCTTTTCTTCATTCTTGACTTTTCCCCAAAACTTGTATTAGTAAAATAATGATTCTGGATTCGTTAACCGTTGGATCTTCTTGAAATTTTAAAGGTATACTCCTATCTCATATATCTAACTTTTGACCGTTGGGGTCTTTGAAATAATGCTTAGAACTTCCCACGTGTTCTTACTAAGGAAACAAGATAAAAATCTACTTAAATTAATTTTTCACCATACAAGTGGACCAATGGCAAGTTTCCAAGCCTCTTAAACATCCATGTGTTCATTCTTGAAGTTTCTTAAAGTTTTTATCCATTGATCTTGTATCATAAGGTCAAGGCTTACTTTAGAAATCAAAATTATTCCAATTTTTCCTTTATTACCTATAATAACTAAATTTTACTTTCTTATTGGTTCATTTTGCTTTGAATTATTAGAATTACTAAGCTAACTCATTTAGGAATCTTATCCCTCTCATAAAAAAAACTCCATAGATTGTATCTATTATTTTTCTGAGATTTTCTGATACCTGAGGTAGTCTATATTAAGCTCTTTTCAGACTATTTTCTAAAATTCCTAGAAATTATTGTTTATGGTTTTCTGCCACCAACCATGTTGATAATTTGTTGTCTAAAAGTATTTTATCCTATACTCAGGTTCCCACAAATTTCTGAAGTCATCTTGGTCATTTTTAACCTAAAGGGTATTTTGGTAATTTCACCACTCACCTTAGGGGTATAATCGTCATTTCTAAAAAATGTTCAGGATATCTCTGTAAGTATCACCCTAAGGGTATTCTGATCATTTTTCAAACGTCCAAGAGTGTTTATAAAATTTCCTCCTTAAAATATCTTACTAAAATATCTAGGGGCATTTTAGTCATTTCCAAAATGTCCAGGGGTATTTTCGTCTCCTGAATCTTTTTATAGTGCCTCTGATCAACATTTTACCTTAGTAATTGACTGTGATTCCAAAATTTTGGGGTGTTACAAAACCTATATATATGGACGGATTTTGAAGGCCAAAGCATTCATTCCACTGCTTTTCTCTCCTATTTCTCCTGTTTATTCATACTTAAGCTTGTTCTTAGTTCCTAAATGAGTGTAGAAACTTAGGGAAGTGAGGAAGAGTGAATTGTGTAAGGAGATTCTGCCGAAAAGAGGATCGATGACGAGCTTAGTCATTGATTCTCTCAAGGAGGTTCTGCCAATGTTCGCTTAAACTTCCCTAAGGATTGGACGTACTCTTCTTATCCCTATGCTCTTTTAATTATTTATGCATTGTTCTATTCCTTATTGGTGATTTTATTCTACGCTTACCACGTGATTCTAATTAATCGTTAGTTTCATGAAGTTAACCCTAAAGGAGACTGGAAAGTAAATTTAGGGTTTGAACTGAATTAAATTACTCACTACATTAAGTTGCTAGGAATAGGGCTTAATGTTTTGATCGCACAAAACACGTTATTAGAAGCTTAATGCTAGGGTATTTAATTAAATATGCGAGGGATCGATATTTAGTAAAATATCCTTAGGACTTAATTGCGAAGAATCAAATTAAGGTTACCTAAACCTGTGCGGCAATCAGAATAGAAATGCATAGGTAAAATCAATTTAAGGGATAAGAAAGACGAAATCCAATCCTACACTTCTTTGATTGAAACTCGTTTATTTACTTTCCGTAATCTTTTATTTATTTTTCGTAATTTTTACTTTACGTAACGAACAATAACAACAAAATGAATCGTCGTTCTTTATCATCTGTACATAACTACTAAACTGGTAACAATTTAAACCAACCAACGTAAACTCAAATCCCTGTGGAGACGAACTTTTACAAATTTGTAACTTGCATAATGGATTTGAAGACAACCAAATTCAAAATACACATGTAACATTAATAATGGTTTGCATAGTTAATAACAATTTGTGTTTCTTAATTAAGTAATTTAGAGTTTGAATTTTGATTGACTTTTGAGTATAAAATAAATCATATTAAAAAAGGAATACTCATCTTATATATACTCACAATTTTTAATAAAGATTAATCACTAATCTCTACTTTCAATGAGACTACTTGATACTATATTAATACTATGGTGAGAAACAAATACACACATTTAACTAAAAGCAAATCACTTGCAAGTTGTAATACTCACCATAAACACAATCGTAGTTAGTTTGAAGTTAATTTACAAATATATCCCTGTATATATTGTTAGATATATTCGTTATAAGTGGCTCATGTGATTTGAATAAGTCAAATATAAGAATGGCTAAAAGATAATTATGTTTAGTAGTGGCATGATTAGTGAGAGAGGTTGTTGAGGAAGCAATTATAAAAGTTGTTGAGGGACCATATAGTAAATTGTTAGATGGAAGTAGTTATAAAAAAATGACTATGGTAAAACCCTTCATGTCTGCCCCGTTAAGAAAATGTTATGAGTTTTTTGTCATCAAGAATTGAAGAGGGACCTAGAATAAGAGGTGGTTGATTGAGAAAACTATTATGCATTAAGAGTTCTCAGTTGTTAGTTCGTTATCATGGGTTCTCTGTCAAGACTTGCTGTTATTAAGACTTGTTGTCATCAACCATGGACAATAGTTAGTGTCCTCATCATTATTTACTAATGTAAAACTCCTGAATTCTTAAAGATTATATTCATGTTATTGATGTGATTGTTATTGAGTATCAAATTACATTAATGTTTACATGATTTATTCATGTTAATGATATAACTAGTTTACATGTTATTGATGTGACTAATGTTTACATATATTATAAATTAAAATGTATAACTTTCGTGCCGCGATCAACTAATCATCTTAACTATTTTCTGTCTTATTTCTTTTAGAAGTGCATTTTGCACATCACTCATATATTCAACCGGAAAAAGAAAAACTCTCAATGATTTCAAATTGTCATTTTCATTTTATTTTTATCTTTATAATTATTCTTATTAACGGTCTATCAATTTCAATCTACCATCTTTTTTCTCTATAACTTAAAATTCAATAATTTTTATTAAAGAAACATTGTCTCATTAGTTAAAAATAATTTTATCATAATTTAAATTCAAAATATAACATATATTTAAATATATATTGATTATAAATTTTAATTTTGATATAATTTAATATTAAAATAATTATCTATTTTAAATTTACATTATATAGACATAAACATTCATCTCATAAAATACACAAATTAAAATACTAATAAAATAGGGTCTGATTACGGTGAAGTAAGAAAAAACTAATGCACATGTGAATCACTTTTTTATTTATTTGTAAGAACAAGTTAACCATTCTATTTTACAGTTAAAAAAAATACTAATTTACGCGACTTTACGGCCCCTACTCTGCATTCTTTCACCCTTTCCCACATCAAATTTAACCTTTTTTATATAAAAAATAAGGTACAAGTCTGGGTCCATGTAGGATTAGACAAATACATTTTACTGTAAACGCCTACAAGTCCCTATATTTACTGAAAATATTTTTATTCTTTGATTGAAACTTTTACTGAAAATAGTAATTGTCTTGCTCATGTGTTTGCCCTTATGTACTTATTTTTAAATAAAATAAATATTTTAATTATTTATAAAAAAAATACATATTATCTCAAATTAAACCTATCATTAAAACTCACTTAATTTTAAACAAAAATACAAGAAAAGAAAGTCATTCTTGTTGTAGCAAAAAACTTTGAGATTTTTTTCTTTACATGTAGTAGCAAACATATCTAAGACTGTAAAACGAATGTAATTGACTTGTTTTGAAGAAAAATTATATGTAATAGCATTTAAATAATTAAATCTGAATCTATTAGTTTTTTTTTTTGTGTGATTTTAAATTTTTTAAAAACAAACAACTAATTGAAAATATATGCTTAACTCAAATTTGAATACCGAGACGGAGAGTTACCTTTTCCAGTAAATTATCAATTTATTTTAGTTATGATATATTTTGACTAAATTATAATTTGTGAGTGATAGATTAGGGTTAATAATTTTTATTAATTTTTTAATAATTAATAATATTTCATAAATGTATAATTAATTTAATAATTTTATTAATTATAATTATTAGATAATAATTTATTACGAAATTAAAATTATCAATTTGTAAAATTAAGAGAACAAAATCATGAATTTGATAGAATAAAGAGATCAAATTTAAAATTTAACCTTTATTTTATTATGAAACCTCCTGTCATTTAACATATGTAAAATAGAGTGATTAACCTCTTACTATAGATAAATAAAAAAATGATTCATTGTAATTATACACTTTATATCAGAACCAGGTTTCAATATAGGGACATGTGGGTTATGGGCCAACCACGCTTCCGATACGCCACTCTAATTTGTTATTTTTTTGTTGTTTTATGTAATAATAAAATAGTAATTTATAATTTTTGTTCAATTATTAAGTAAAAAATCCTGAAGGCATAACACATGTTTCAATGTTATGTTTGATCATACCAGTTGTAAAAAAAAAGTTATACACTTTATATAAGAGCCAGAGCCAAGTTTCAATCTTGAGACCTGTGGATTATGGGCCCACCACAACTTCCACTATGCCACTCTAATTTGTTATTTCTTTGTTGTTTTATCTAATAATAAAATAATAATTTGCAATTTTTGTTCAATTATTAAGTAAAAAATCTTGAAGGCATAATACATATTTGAATGTTTGATCGATACCATTTACCATTTACCAGAATAACTCATACACAACTCCCTCAAACGTTTTTCCTTTCAATAGAAATCTTTTAAAAAAATATTGAGAAACAATAAATGTAATCGAATTTGTCAAAAAAAAAAAAAGTTATACATTTTATATTAGAACCAGGTTTCGATCAAGGAACTTGTGGGTTATGAGCCCACCACGCTTCTGCTACGCCACTCTGATATATTATTTCTATGTTGTTTAATGAAATAATAAAATAGTATTTTACAATTTTTGTTCAATTATTAAGGAAAAAATCCTGAAGGCATAACACATGTTTGAATATTTGATCGATATCACTTACCACAATTCCCTCAAACGTTTTCTTTTTAATCAGAATCATAAAATGTAATCGTATTTGTCAAAAAGAAAAGTATACACTCTATATCAAAGACATGTTTCAACCTTGGGACCTGTGGGTTATGGGCTCACCACGCTTCCGTTAAGCCATTCTGATTTTTTATTTTTATGTTGTTTTATGTAATAATAAAATAGTAATTTATAATTTTTGTTAAATTATTAAGTAAAAAATCTGAAAGGCATAACACATGTTTGAATGTTTGATCGATACCAGTTACCAGAATAACTCATACACAATTCCCTAAACGTTTTTCTGGAATCATAAAAAAATAAACTGAAAAAACCATAAATGTAATCGGATTTTTCAAAAAGAAAAGTATACACTCTATATTAGAGCTAGGTTTATTATGAGCCCACCACGCATCCGCTACGCCACTCTGATTTGTTGTTTCCATGTTGTTTAATGAAATAATAAAATAGTAATTTACAATTTTTGTTTATTTATTAAGGAAAAGATCTTTTAATCAGAATGTTTTTTCTTTTAATCGGAATCATAAAAAAAATGAGAAAACAATAAATGTAATCATATTTGTCAAAAAAAATTATACACTTTTTATATCCGAACCAATTTTCGATCATGAGACCTGTGGGTTATGTGCCCATCACGCTTTCGTTAAGCCACTCTGATTTGTTATTTTCTATTGTTTTATGTAATAATAAAATAGTAATTTATAATTTTGTTAAATTGATCGATACCAGCTACCAGAATAACTCATACACATTTCCCTCGAACTTTTTTTTCCTTTCAATCAGAATCATAAAAAAAAATTGAGAAAACCATAAATGTAATTGGATTTTTCAAAAAGAAAATTGTACACTCTATATCAAAGTCAGATTTGGATAATGGGACCTGTGGGTTAGGGGCTCACAATGCTTACGTTGCACAACTCTGATTTGTTGTTTCTCTATTGTTTTATGTAATAATGAAAATATTAATTTACAATTTTTGTTCAACTATTAAGTAAAAAATCTTGAAGGCATAACACATGTTTGAATGTTTGATCGATACCAGTTAGCACAATAACTCGTACAACTCCCTCAAGCATTTTTCCTTTCAATCGGAATCATAAAAAAAAATGAGAAAAACAATAAATGTAATCGGATTTGTCAAAAAGAAGATTATAGACTCTATATAAAGCCCAGGTTTCAATTATGGGGCAAGTGGGTTATAGGCCCACCATGCTTCCGCTGCGCCACTCTAATGTGTTATTTCTATGTTGTTTTATGTAATAATAAAATAATAATTTACAATTTTTGTTCAATTATTAACTAAAAAATCCTCAAAGCATAACACATGTTTGATAAATACCAGTTGCCAGAATAACTTGTATACAATTCCCTCAAACGTTTCGGAATCCTAGAACTTGTGGGTTATGGGCCCACAACAACGCTTCCGCTGTGCCACTCTGATTTGCTATTTCTATGTTGTTTTATGTAATAATAATTTACAATTTTTTTCAATTATTAAGTAAATAATTATAAATACATAATACATGTTTGAATGTTTGATCGATACCAGATACATGAATAACTCATACACAATTCTCTAATATAGAGTGTATAATTTTCTTTTTGATAATTCCGATTACATTTTTTGTTTTCTCAATTTTTTTGCCTTTTGTTTATGGGCCTGCTGCTGCATTTGTTATTTCTCTATTGTTTTGATTGTCTTGATGTATTCAAAAATCCGATAGAAAATTTTGTTATAGTATAATAATAATATAAAATGAAAGTTCTTCACATTTCACATTATTAGTTTCGAACTAAAAACTAAGGATCAATTAAAATTGGAATACGGTAAATTGGTTTTTTATGTAATAATAAAATAATAATTTACAATTTTTGTTCAATTATTAAGTAAAAAAATCCTTAATGCATAACAAATGTTGAATGTTTGATCAATACCGGTTACAAGAATAACTAGTACACAATTCCCTCAAACATTTTTTTCTTTCAATCCATTTTTTTCTTATATCAAGAAAAGTATTTTCCACTTTTTTCTTATATCAAGAAAAGTATTTTCCACTCGAGTCTTTCAATGGTTGCTTCACATCAATAACAAGCATATACTTTCTTTTAATTGTCAAAGGGAAACCAGCTGCATTTAGACTCTTTCAAAATTAAACTAAATTATTTAAAACAGTTTAATTAATTCAATAATAAAAATTTATTTTTTAGTATGATTTGGTTCAAATCAGTGTTGTAAAATGATGGAGGCCTATGCATGAAGAATTTTAAAATAGATACTTATCTTTGTACTTATTTGTTTAAATTTATTTGTTAAAATTATGTTTTTTTATTTTTTATATCCATGGATAATTCATTGAAATTCATATATTTTTAAATACCAAAAGATTTTTTTTAAGTTATAAAAAATCCTAATTCATCACAAGATTTTGTTGCACTCCTTAAAAAATCCTAAAAGTTTTAAATTGAATACCTCAAGACTTATTTATACCATTTTAAATCTTAATTCAATACACTCTTTTAGTGTTTGTCTAAACTGTTTTGCTTAAAAAATATATTTTTGCTTATTTTAAGAAATGTCTTATCCATGTCTTAAAAAAATGCTTACAAAAAAACATTAATTTTAAGTTTAAACATCGTGAAAGCTTTTAATCATTGTGTAATATTAGTCCTTTATTTGAGCTTTACATGTTTGTCTTTTTATAAGAGAGTTGCTATTCTCACTACCCAAATGGATGACTTTTTTTCTTATTCTCAAAATGTTTTTTTTTTCACATAACATGATTTCGTTATACAACATATACAACAAAATCATGTTTATGCTTATATTTTTTTTTAGTAGAATGTACATCGAAATCATGATTTTGTTGTTATTTATAAAATTATGATTCCAATTCTGTTTTACATTTTGATTTTATTTTATTTTTTTAAAGATATTTGTTGAAAAACTATGAATTTCAAATGTTTGATATCTTAATTATTGACTGACACACACTACTACAAAAGCATGAAACAACATCGATCCTTATAGCCATACAAAGAAGGTTATAAAACCGTCTTTGTCCTGGACGTCGTCAAAAATAGGCATGTTACAACAACGATTTTCGAAGACTGTCCTCGAAGGCTTGATTTTTATTTTTATTTTTTTATTTTTTTAATTAATCGTACAATCTAAGAGGGTTGTTTTAAATAATCGTCTAAGAATTACAACATTCAAAGATGTTTTTTTACCATAAAACCGACTTCAAATTGCATTCATTTAAACAAAAAACTAACGAAACAAACCTAAGACGATTATTTTAAAAAATCGACTTTGAATCATAACCTACAAAGACGGTTTTAAAAAATAACCATCTTTGATGTTCAAGAAATGTGTAAATAAAAAAGTTGATGTTCAAATCTAAGACGATTATGTTAATAAAACTAACTTTGAATCATAAGCTACAAAGATGGTTTTCGAAATTAACCGACTTTGAATTTCAACAAATTTAAAAAAAAAAATGACGTTTTGGGACTAAAGCGGTTATTTTAAAAAAAACTTTCTATGATTGATAAGTTACAAAGAAAGTTTTCATAAATAACCGACTATGATGTTCAACAAATTTTTTAAAAATAACTTAGTGGAACAACAAACGACGACGGTTATTTGACGAAATTGTCTTTAGTGACGTTATTATTTGGTTTTCTGTTAATTAACAAAATACGCTGACTTGAGGTATTTATTCACCATATATGTGTATATGTGTATTATTTGATTGAAATTAGCATTATTAGGGATATCACTTTGCAGTTATTGTTGTCAATATAAATATACATGCTTGATCAATAACTCGACACACAATTACCATACATAATATGGTATCAATAGTTTAGGGTGATTCACACATAAAATCATTAGTACTTACTTGTCAAGCCAATATAGGTCAGTCAACAATAACAATCCAATAAGGCTATAAAAAATAAATCCTAAAATTGTATGAGTCTTAATATTCTATTCCAAGCAAATGTTAATGCACCAAATAGGAGCATAAATAGTAGTCATCCACAAGACCTTGCCTTTTTTTGACTTCAGTCAAAACCTGTTAATCTAATAAACAAAAATTGGTCCACACTAAGTACAAACCAAGGATTATCAAGAAACACTAAATAGCCCAATTTGAATATAACCAATGATAGCTTAATGTAAAATGAAAACAGAAAAAAGTATGACAACATTAGCTGAAAAGAAAGGACTAAGAAAGTGAGATCAACAATGTTTTATTGTTAAATAGATATCTGAAAGAAAACAAAACACCAAATTACGTAAGTAGCAGTGAATCAGTGGTTGGTGTAAGTGTTGCAAATACATACAACTTTAAGGAATTATCTCTCTCTCGAGCATATCTTGAATCACTAATTTCGTTTACATTTGAACCAGCACCTACAACTCATTCTTGTACAATTTAAATGGTGCATGTCAAGCATTAAGGAAAATTTTAACAAATAGCTATAAGACCAATGTTGCTTTATAATGGTACCTTTTGAAAATTATTTCATGCAACTAATGTAGAAATACAATTATTTGAATTGTTTAATTTTTTTTGACTAAACTATAAAATCATAAGTAGTGATCATTAAATAATAAATTGGTAGCGAAATAATGCATTATTTGAATTGGAGAACTCCGTTTGTTTCCATTTCTTTTCAATTTGCTTGAACAACATCCCCATTTTTTTTCTCTTCCTAATTCAAGCATGATAACTGTGTAAATACTGTGTGCTTGAAACTCCACTGTCATTTAATTGAATAAGTTTAAAAAATATACATATCTTGTATTCATGTGAGCCTAAAGAATGCTAACAATAATTTAGTTCTTTGCTCCAACTTTGGTTGACACTAATCCTTACATGCATTTAATTTTTTGTTTCTGTTACTGCAGATGGCCCACTTCATTCATCATATATTTACATTCATATGTGGGTACGCAGTTGGGTTTAAAAGATCATGTTTAGGTACCTCTGGTGGTATTCTCAGTCACTCCATTGACAATGTTCTATGGCATGGCTTACAAAGCACTTTATGGTGGCCTAACAGCAAAAATGGAAGATATAAAAACACAGACACTAAGTACACTATCACTTGTTTCTTATAATAAGGACTAGAGGTAGTATCATATATTATTAAATTTGATATTATATGTCTTAACATTTTTTTTCATTCCAATTTTATTTATTTTGGCTGAAGGCTTCTTATAGGAAAGCTGGTAGCATTACGGAGCATGCCATCAGTTCAATTAGGACAGTGTTTTCATTTGTTGCAAAAAGTAAATTGGCAGGAAAATATGCTGAGCTACTGCAAAAGTCAGCTCCAATAGGGGCCAGAGTTGGTTTTGCTAAAGGTATTGGCATAGGAGTGATGTACTTAGTAACCTATTCAACATGGGTACTGGCTTTCTGGTATGGCTCTATATTAATTGGCAGGAATGAACTTGATGGAGGTTCAGCTATTGCTTGTTTCTTTGGTGTCAATGTAGGGGGAAGGTGTGACTTCTTCTCTCTTTAACTTAGTACAGTAAACACACGATTTGGGAACCAAAAAATTTATCTATACTTTTTATACAAAGAAATGATTCTTGAAGACATTGCAAGTAAAGTGGCTACCTGATCAGATTGGGATGGTTGGTCAAGAGCCAATTCTCTTTGCCACATCTATTCTGGAAAATGTGATGATGGGGAAAGATAATGCCACAAAGGAAGAGGCAATTGTTGTTTGCATTGCTGCTGATGCTCACAGCTTCATCTCTAGCCTACCACTAAGCTATGACACTCGGGTGTAGTAACTACTAACAATGATCTTTCTCCTTGTCTAGCTTAATAAACAAGGTTATTTCTGTAACAAAGAATAAATAAATGAACCATCCTTACAAACATAGTCACATTATGAAGTTCAAATATAACCTGCGGTGGTAAGCTTCGACAATTAAATGTATATGGCCATCCACTTCCTTGTTGGTTGACACAGCTACCTAAGCAGAAAAATGCTGATTAGGTTATGCATATGCATGTAGCTTATGTAGAAAAATAATATATCGGTTATAAAATGTTAAAAGTTAAGGTGTTGGTTTCAAGGTGGTAGGTGGAGATATTTTATTTGTAACTTGTAAGACAAAATTCATTCAACTGCTAGAGTTTAAGACTAATGAGTTGTGGTTAAAAGTGAGTTAAGCATTAGTATACACGAGGGTCACCAGAGTGAAAGAACAAAGCTAATTTTTGTTATAAAGGTGTACATGTAACCCACCCTTACATTACACACCAATGAGGCATGGCAAAGAAACCAATTCATGTCACAATATACAACACAAATAACCAAAACAACATCTTCAGGTGCAGTAGTTGAAGATTTTTTTTATTACACTACGATTTACACATACTATAGTAAAAGAAAATATAGATAGCTACCACAAGGAATTGTCTCTAGGAACTATAATGTAACTCACCTGTTCACTGTGACCTTGTGGAAAGTATACCACTTGGCTTCCAACAGCTACTACAAAAACAAGAGGACCAGCACAAGCATGGCAAAGTGCTGAATCTAGGACTCGCTTTTCTCCTGCAAAACCCTAGCCCGAAAATCATTCATTCAAACAAAACTGTTATGTAGACCAACACTTGAACCACCATACAACCACGCTTGAACCACAAATACCAAGTAACATGCTCCAGCACCTTCTTTTTACCACATAAATTATGAAGATAACTTGTAATAAAAAAATATTGTGAATCTGTTTGCATTTAATGAAAGTCAACATACGAAAGTACACTGTTAAAATTAGTTGTACATTTTGTTTGATAACCAATCAAATAAATATGAAATACATTCTACTAGTTTGTGCTATAAGCACTTCTGGTGTGTCAGCCTCTTCTTTTTAACTTCTAACAATTACGCTGCCCATTTGTTCTGAATTGTTGTTATGTACGCCATGTCTAACGGTGTCGCATCAAGAAACCACTACATCATACATAAAAACAGGAACATAACCCAATTATAGATAATCAATGATGTAGTCAGTTCATAGTTTAAAAAAGTTTAAACACAGTGCATACAAAATGTAATATACCTTGTTCCATTCACTCTTGACATACCCGCTGACTATGTTCCACCCGCTGACTATGTTTCACATCCAATGCATGACGTAATAGCCACATTTATATCCTCCGATTTGAAAATGGCTGTAAAATCAAACAAGAAAATATAGATCACTATATCCGACATGAACGCCTACAAAATTAACTCTGCACAAAATAATCATTAAATGCCTAACCTTGACTTCAATCCATTTTGGTATCGCATTAGACATTTTAACACGGAATGTTGGCTTTAATGTCTTCATTGCCCTGAATTTGCAGTAAAAAAACATGAATGAGGGTTAGGTTATTACATGAATGGGGGTTAGGTACAATTGTCTTTGTGATTCCTTGACCCATGTTTCAATGTATTTTTTACACTCTTGACTTTTTTCCTCTGCGCAGAGTATCGATTGAGGCTTAAGGAATCCATAGACCGATCCATGCCTTAAGCTTGTACTTTATTCTTCCATAAACCTAATTTTAACACATTACACCACACAAAAAAACATCATTCAAATGTTAACCATTAACAAATCATCTTTTGTACTGGACATCGTGAAACTTAATGTACTTACATCATTCATGGTTGTAGGATAGATATGTTCAAACATTTGTCACCTGAAACAATTTCGTTGACATCAGAAAAGGTTATGAAGAATGATGTCACTACATTAGGGAGACCAAATTTAGATCTATCCCACAACAACTCAACCGACTTCTTGTAAAAATCAAATAGGTTCTAAATCAAGTCGCCCAATGGGTCATCTCCATAATCAGTGTTTGACCTTTGAACCGCTTCATTGGGTTTTTTTGTACACAATTTTGAATCCTATTTTCATAAATAACCACGTCATCTTAATTAAAGATTAAATAGGTAATATAAACAACAAATTACCTTATAAATCAAACAAGTTATAATATAAATGAAAACTCGATACATGAATACCTGGGGAGGTACAAGCCTGACAAGATGTGTGGGTCACACAACAAATGTGCCAAGGGTTTGTCTCACATCTTGGATTTCAAATGAGGGGAAAGGGACTTCAGCGTCCCCATCGATAATTTCCTGCACAGTAACTCTGATGACATCATCTGCATAAGCCACATTGTGTATGATGGCCACCCCATTCTCAACTTTTCCCATGGCAACCAACTTCGTAGATTGATCACAAGCAACATGTAGTCCTATGGTAGGTACCACATTGGTGACATGCTCTTCTTCTGATGGATTCGCTGCATTTTCAGCACAACTCCTATTTATGCTGTCACGTGCAACTATTTGCTGAAAATCTAAGTCAACCGGAGGGGACGGTGGTGATGCCATTTGGGACAACTCCATTTTGATTGCCTACTTCAACTCTTCTTTCATTCTGTCCTTAACCTCTTGTGTGATTTTCTCAATTGTTTTTTTTGTTACTTCTTCTTGTTTTCTCCTCCATTCTTCTTTCATATTTTGAATAAGGTTAGCCAAATCATATTGACTGATGGATGGCAGAGAACTACCGAAACCACGAGATGCCTATCCAAAATATTGACATATTGTGACACCAGACCATGCTACACGAACACGACCAGGGTGCTCTGGTTTTCCTAGTGCAGCGTTGAGAATATCATTTCGACCATGGGGAACAAAGCTTCCCTATATTGTTTGTTCTTGTAACGAGTTCTGCATGACAAATTACATGATAACCACAAAATCAGAATGTGGTTTACCATACATAATATTAGTGATATAACACAAAAATATGACATTAACTCACTATTTTATCTGATATTTCTTGGCTCGCTGTATATGTCATTCTTCCATATTTCTTTGTTCGAGCCATCTTCCACTTAACATGTCTTGCAATTGGAGAAGGTGGGTCATCGAGCAATGTAGGGTTCTCAGTGTAACCGACTTCCTGTTATCTTTTGTTGATCTTTTCTTCCATCAGTTTTTTTTTTCAAGCAACTCATAACCCCCTCGAGATAGGACGTATGGGCAATCATTCAATTTCTGAATTTCATGAGCCTTTTTTCTAACCTCCTGTGTATAACATAAAATATGACACGGCTTCAACATATAAGTAAATGACATTGACTAATGATTGAAAACATCTTCACTTTTGTTAACCAATTATCTAACCTGCCAATTAGGATTTTCCCTGCTTGAAGCAAATGCTACCCAAGTATCGTAATATACCCCATACTTAACACAAGGAAGGTCTTCATGTTCACCCTGTTTATCACCATATATGTATTTACTTGTCAATGAAGACTTAAATTGCCTCCATCTGGTGGCCATCGATAACATCACCTTCTTCCTCACTTGAAGTGGTTCCGGAATGTCAAATTTTCCTTGCACCAACAACAACAACTCACATTAAGTGTGTTACTTTTGTAGTTGAATTAATTAACTTAACCAAATAAGAAACAAACAACGTTTTTTCAAATACCAATATGTCGTCCCATATTAGCTGCTTAAGATTTTCCGGAACATCTTTCCAATTTTCGTGGATTATAGGGATTTTTTCTCGTTCTACAACTCCTAGATAGCTGTGGAACTTGTGTTTGTGGGGCCCAGATCCTCTCCTAGTTTGAGGATTTACTTCAACGTTGGTCTACGCTAGTTCAAGTTCCTGGATGTCAAGCTTCATAGCCGCGTTGATTGTTTGCTCTTCCTCGATGTACATTCTGAAGGTTCATTTAAAGGCAGAGGGGACCGCAGTGGTGTTGCCATTCTTGTATGAAAAAACAAAATAAAACCAATTAAGTTGTCATCATTTACAATTAACCTAAATAGAAATGCAAAGTAAACAATTAAGTAATACCCTTAAAGGATGGTAAAAATGTGATTTCATAATGAACACAAATACTTTGACATTGATTAGTTAAGTGTTCTTGTTTTCCCACAAGCCTTCTTCATGATCCGTACGATTTGCATGCTCATCATCCACCATATGTTAGTCACCAATTCCAGGTATTTGCGTATACAATGGTGCCACCTCATGTTTGTCTTGTGGAGGTTGTTGACTTTCATCGACTATGGCAGTTGTTCTTCCTTGAATAACCACAGACAACCTTGAGTTTGAAGGATCCTGCACATAAAAGACTTATCTAGCATGTTCAGCCATGATGAAAGGCTCGTCTTTGTAACCCAGTTTATCAAAATCAACTAACGTAAAACCAAATTGGTCTACATGAACGCAAGTGTTTCCATTAACCCAGTTGCACTTAAAGACAGGCACTCTGAATGCATTATAATCAACTTCCCATATTTATTCAATGACACAAAAGTAAGGCATCAAAGCTCGAATCGGCTTTTTATCTGATACACTAGAGAAATGTTTCGAAAAAGCCTAAAAAAGCCTCAACACTGACACCATTGTTCTGCACACAACTTATATCATCATGTGATTTCGTGTAAAAGAAGTAGTTGTTGATATAGTATCCCTTCCAAGTAGGAACATTAAGGTTTGGGCCTAATGCTAGTAGAGTTAACTTTCTTGAAGCATTTTCATCTCCAAGGATTTTCTCTCTGAATCACTTAACAGAAGTCTTGTTATGCTCTTGCAGTGCCTTCATGATGTTCATCTTTGGGTGTGTATCTGTGATGTGTTGTTTGTGAATATCTATGTAAGGCAAAATCTGTTGTGTGTTATTCATAATATACAAATGTGATTGTTCAACCTGTTGTCGGGTCATAGTGACGTCATTGAATCCTCGTGTACCGTATCCTCCCCCGGATAAGTCATGATGCGTCTGCAAAATCCCAACTGGTTTAAGTGCATCATGTACTCGGAACAAAACTCAATACATTCTTCAGCAACATACCATTCAACAATTGAAGCTTCTGGTCGGTAATGATTTTTGGTATAACCTTTAAAGACCTTTATGTATCGCTCAACAGGATACATCCATCGTTAAAAAGTGGACCACATAACTTTATCTCCCTAACAAGATGGACAATTAAATGCACCATTATGTCAAAAAAAGAAGGCAAAAATAACATTTCCAATTCACAAAGCACAATGGCAGCCTCGTTTTCTAGGTCATCCAACTGTCTTGGGTCAATAACTTTGCTACAAATAGCATTAAAGAAAAAACATAGATGAGTAATGGAAACCCTTACTTTGTCAAGCAAGGTACCTCGAATGGCTACGGCCAACAATTGTTGCATTAAAATGTGGCAATCGTAAGATTTCAACCCTACCAATTTAAGCTCCTTCATGGACACAAGACTCTTGATATTTGAAGAGTATCCTTGTGGGACTTTCAAAGTTCGCAAACATTGACAAAAACTTTTTTCTCCTTTGTTGACATGGTGTGACATGCTAGTGGCAAATACACTCGACGACCCTCTGATATGGGTTGCAATTGTTCACGTATACCTAATTCAACCAAATCTTGTCGACTTTTCAAACCATCCTTAGTTTTTTCCTTTTATGTTCAGTAAGGTTCCAATTAAATTGTCATATACATTTTTCTCAACATGCATAACGTCTATACAATGTCGAACTTCTAGATCGGACCAGTACGAAAGATCAAAGAAAATTGACCTTTTCTTCCAGATATTCTTTTGCATCGCTTCCTTCTTTTGTGTCTTTCCAAAAATAGTGATAATGTCCTTCACCCGGTCATAAACTTGCTTTCCATTTAATGGTTTAGGTATAATTTTAGTCTCCTGCCTTCCATTAAAAGCTTTTTGCAATCGTCGATAAGGGTGGTAAGGTTTGAGAAATTTGTGATGTCTATTATACACTGTTTTCTTTCCATGTTTTAGTTTGACATAACTTGTTTGTTTCTCGCAGATAGGACATGCGTGGTGCTCCTTGACACTATATCCACTCAAATTCTCATATGCAGGAAAGTCATTAATTGTGCAAAAAACCATTGCACGCAACAAGAAAGTTTGTTTGGAATTCGCATCAAACACATCAATGCCGTCAACCCATAATTTCCGCAAGTCATCAATCAACGGAGTCAGATACACATCAATATCATTGCCTGGTTGTCTTGGACCAGATATCATCATAGCCAGTATAATGTATTTTCGCTTCATGCATAGCCAATGAGGGACGTTGTAAATCATCAACAAAACTGGCCATGAAATGTGGTTGGTACTTAAGCTACCAAAAGGATTCATACCATCTGAAGCAAGACCAAGCCTTAGGTTTCTTGGCTCTGACCCAAAATCAAGATGCAAACAATCAATTTTCTTCCATTGGGGAGAATCAACAGGATGCCGCAGCAACCCATCAGTTACTCTTCCTTCTGCATGCCAAGTAAAATGTTTGGCATCATTTTTATTTGAAAACAATAGCTTAAATCTTTGAATAATGGGAAGATACCAACAAACTTTTGCTGGGCAGCGGATCTTTGGCGTTGCATCATCACCATTATCGTCATCCTCCACTTTGTAATGGGATACCCCACATCTAGGGCAATTGCGCAGTGTTGCAAAGTCACTCCTGTACAAGATGCAATCGTTAGAGCAGGCATGTATTTTCTGGTACTCCAGACCCACTGGACATAATATCTTCTTTGCCTCGTAGTGATTTTTCGGGAGAACGTTGTCTTCAAGAAGCATATTTTTCAACAATTGTAGCAATGCAGTGAAGCTTTTGTCACTCCACCCATATCTTGCCTTCAAGTTCAACAAAACTAACACGGCTGACATCCTTGTTAATGTTGTGCACCCCGCATACAATGGCTTATTTGAATCACTTTCTGATTGGTCATAGTAAGGTGCATGTGCTTCATGAAAACCCTGTTGGCCAATATCATGTATCATTTCTTCCAACCGACACCTAAATACCTCGTCACGAGATTCAGTTTCAGACAATGATGGCATGTCTGACAATTCTCCATGCCAAATCCATTTAGTATAACTTTGGATTATGCCTTCACATATAAGATGTGACCTAATCTCATTCAATGACTATCTTCTTCCATTTGCACATTTAACACAAGGGCAAAAGAACTTACCACCCAATGACGGTGCATTAACTTCAACAAATTGCAAGAAAAAATCAACCTCATTCTCATACTCGTCAGTTATACGGGATTTTTTATCCAATTGTGATCCATGTTTAGTCTGCTATTATACTAACAAGGTTATCCAACATGCGTAAACATTCCACCTAATTCATTAAAGGTGTGGCCCTATCCCATTTAGGAAGATTCAATTTTTTTAACTAATTCATGTATGGAGGTTAAGTATGGGTTGTTTATTTTGACAAAATTTTGGCAGCATTTCGCCTCCATCTCCAAGTACACGAAGTAAAACTAGTGACATTAAGAGACCACATCTCATATGTGCACCCAGAGATCAAAGCAAGATGCATTTATCCAAAATTTCATCAAAATAAAGAAACCATACTTCACTTCCACACATGAATTAGGTAAAAAAAAAATTAAATCTTCCCAAACTGTCCAAACGGACAATTCAAGGTCCAATACAATGATTAATCTAAACTATCTGTATTAATCATTGTATTAAAGCTCGAACGGGGACTAAGGTTCACCAAAAATTGATATAACTTTAAAACAAGGTTTAACACATGTTACACATGTATGTGTGATACGCAAAAAAGTGTACGAAAGACACACACATACCTCCTACAGTGGGCACAAACAACAAAAGCAACTTCGATGATGACAATGAAAGGGAATCCACAAATGTGATCGACTCCTCAAAGAATGTTGGCTTTGACATTGACTAAGTTCCCAACTAACAAGGTGACTTACTTGTACCTGCAAAAAAATAAATAGCAAAGTGTGATGTGAAGTGCATATTAACCTTTATTCTATTGGTAAGATAGAAACATGTACGAAAAATTTAATTGATTTAACGAGTAACTTTGAATCAAACTGATGGATAAATCAATCTACAAGTCTAGGCTTCATTTTTATGCATGGTAATGACGTACTTTTTGACAGATGTACTAAGACAAAACATCAGCATGAATGTATCAAGTATTTGGGTGCAATGAGTCACTAATTTCCTTTGATTTCCTCTATTTTCTTCTTTTAGCAACAACAAGGATCAATCTCATGTTAAAAGAGGTTGTCAACAAGCCACAATGTTTTATTTTGGAGGAAAACTCAGAGTTTTTATATAGTAGTTATTCAAAATGGGAGGCTCTTCTACAAGATTAGTGGGACAGCTGTTGAAACAACACAACATACAAATTGGTTTGAACCAGCAATGAATCAAAATCCTTACAACATGCTATTAAGCTTGAAACAACGAGGCTCAGTGGAGGAGTATAGGGAGAAGTTTGAATTGTACGCAGGTCCCTTGAGAGGGACAGAACCAAAATATTTGCAGTGGAATTTTTTAAATGACTTGAAGGAACTGGTTAGTGCAAAGCTGAAGTTGAATCCAGACAATTCAGTCTAAATAGATATTTTTGAAAATATAATGAACACTTATATAAATAACCAAGAGGGTGGTGAATTGGTTTTACCTCAGAGTTTTTAAAATTTCCTTTCAAAATATGTAACAGCGGAGGACTTTCAAAAGAATCATATCTTTAAAAACCAATTAGGATAACTATTTCTTTTATCAATCAAACCATTCTTGTGTTGTGACCAATGTTGTAAGATGAACAAAGCTTGTACTTCAAGAATATAATGAAATATTAATACAATTCTAAATCACACAAGATTTATACTGGTTCACCTCTCAACCCCGGAGGCTACATCCATTTTTTCTTCCAACTAACACTTGGTCAGAGTTCCACTATAACAAATATTAGTTCTTTATAAGCTTACAATGATCTCTCTTACCCACCCTAGGTAAAATTCAAAATCTACTTCCTATAGACTTTTCAAAAGACCAAGAACCAGAGATCCCCTCTCTGTTCTTCCCTCTAGAAAAGCTTTCTAGAAAAAGCTTTAAAGAATACAAATGTTATATGGACAAACAACCAATTACAACACAAATATCAAACAAGAACCAAGGTAAAGGTTCAAGAAAGATATCACCTTATAATCCTCAGCTAATTCAATGAAATGAATGATTCAAACAACCTGAGAATGTATGCAATTGATGATCAATACTCTTTCTTGTTAACTTCTTTAATCAATAGCTTGAGCACCTCTTTCAAACAATGTGAATTATGACACACATCACATATAACTCTCTATGACTCTTTGAATCTTTGATTTTCTCTCTAAACTTAGCCTTAGTGATTTTGAGAACTATTGAAAGTGATTTTCACAAGGTTTGCACGAGTCTATTCTTTTTCTCTTGTTTTTTCAAACAAAGAACAGACAGTTCTATTTATAAAAAAAATAGATTTAACTAACTGTAATCGATTATTTCGTTAATATAATCGATTATTTTAACTATGGTAATCGATTATTTTAACCAAATAATCGATTTAAGTGTTCATCAGGAATATGGAAATTTGTCACGAACAAAATAATCGATTAAGACATCTTGTAATCGATTATTCCAGATGAACTTAGTTTTATGATATACTAGTGTAATCGATTAAGCTTCCTTTTAATCGATTAACATAGACCAGGCTAAAAAAACATATTAATGTGTATTTAATCGATTACGAACACCTGGTAATCGATTAAACCAGATAAGAATGCTTTGTACAATTATGCAGAAGCTAATGTAATCGATTATTCCATGATATAATCGATTATCACAGAAAGTTTCTAAATTTGTGTTAGGTTTATTTAATCGATTACGAGTTAGTGGTAATCGATTAAAATGTTCATAAGGCTTTTTCCAGAAAACATACACATGTTGTAATCGATTACATAATCCATATAATCGATTGAAACAGTGAGAATTTGTTTTATAAAGTTCTTAGTTGCCTTAATGAATTTCTATGAATTTTCTTGTTACCACATGATTAATTTTGATTAAATGTATGTATGAATGCATGACTTAATCAAACCTAATGAGGATTATAGAGCTTTAACAACTGAACCAAGCTTAAAAAGAAATTACAAATGCCATCAATTGAGTGGGCATATGAAACATCAAAACTTGTATTCTTCATTCTTCTTGATTCCATGTCTTCAGCTTCCTCAAAGCTAACAATTTTAGTGTAAAGTTATTGAAGTAGGCTAAGTAGCCTCCTTAATTGAGTTCAGCCTCAATTTGCATTCTCTTTTATGCTATTCTTCTCCTAGTTATTTTTCTTTCTTCTTGTGGTTATGTTTTGACTTGGACACATTTGAACAAAATAAGGAAAATGCATCAACCAATTTGTTTGCAATGGCAGTTGTGATAAAGCACAAAGATATTGTGAACAAAATGGTCAAAAAGGTAATTTCAAGGGGTGTTCAATATAAATTGTTCATTACCAATGTTCTATTTTGATAAGTGATAAGTGATGACTCTTTCAGCCCCAACTTGCAGTTTCTAGCAAACAATTTTGTTGTAATGCTCTTCCACTATGATGGTATTGTTGACGAATGGAATGGCTTTGAATGGAATAATCATGTCATTCATGTGGCTGTAGCCAATCAAAGTAAATGGTAGGGGACCTCACATTTCATTACCATCAATAATATAAATAAATAAAATAATTAAGTTATCCTAAAATCCTGTATTCTTGGACACATTGTTCTTGACCAGGTGGTTTGCAAAGCGTTTCTTACACCCTAACACAGTTGCAGAATATGGTTATATTTTCCTATGGGATGAGGATCTTGGAGTTGAACACTTCCACCCTGATAGGTATGTTCAATTTATTCTATAAGCATATAACTGAAGCAAGTACACACTAAGTTTGATTATAGTGAATTAAGTAATTCAAAACTAGCAGTTATAACTTCTAAAGAATTGAAAAAGTCAATACATTAGTACAACATCTTTAGGACTAGTGGTTGATATTTTATACTTGAATGATTTTAGGTATGTTTCTTGAGATATCACAACCAGCACTTGATAGTAAAAAATCAGAGGTACATCATCAGATTACTGCACGTGGGTGGAGGTCAAATGTGCACAGGTTCGACAATGATTTTGTTGGCATTATAAGAAACATAATTTTTTTTACTCATCACAGTAACTACATTTAACTAAAGAACACAGATAGTTTCACCTTTATGAAGGATAGCTGGTTCCCATTATCTCATTAGTTGTTAGACCTAAGTAACTATTTTCATTAGAATTGAAGCTAGTGCCTGAAAATCAACGATCTCAGAGTCCAAGTGGCGTTCGATCGACTTGAACCCTAGCTCCCTGACCTCGTAGACCTTCACTTGCGATGGATGGATGCCGGAAGCAATGATGTACTCGCCGTCGGAAGTGACCTTGATTTTGGTGGCCGTGGTGACGAAACGACGGTGTTCGAAGCAGGTTCTGCGTCTAACCTGAAAGAAGAAGAATGAGTGAAGAATGAATGAAAAAAAATGTCAGAGAGCTTAGTTACAATGACAGAGAAGCAGGTTTTGCGTCTTACCTTTGACGTTGCAATGACAGTGGTCCTTCTTGTCCCACAGTGAAACGGGTTCTTCGCGACGGAGCCTTCAATGGAGAACGTTGGGGGTGTTTGTGAGACAGGGGCATAGTTGTAGAAGGGGGAGTATTTAATCTATTTTATTAATTTTAAAAAGCATCAAAGTCAGTTATTGACGAAACCGACTTTGAATTATCAAATACAACGACGGTTATTATATAACCGTATTTGTATCATGGTCAACAACGACGGTCATGCTATAAACCGACGTCGTTGTTGTATTAATGTTCAAATAATTTCAAAATTGCCACTGGTTCTGCTACAATGTCGATTTTTGGACAACCGTCGTTGATTGTACGTCGTAGAATCTACCTTTTGTAGTAGTGACATGAACAAATAATGTGTATAGATTAATGATATGATGTGAATCGTTGATATTTTAGGATGACCCTAGATGGCAACATTTTTGCTACACAAAACAACTATAGTAATGATGATCTAACAAACAAACATTACCTTTGTAATGGTTGATGTAATCTAAACCGCATATTTAGTTGGGACAATTTTAAGTATTACTTTTTGTTAAACACGGTACAGCGAATGTGGTAATTGAATGATGAGTAAATAGTACATCCTCTAATATAAAAACATCAATGGTGGTATGTGGTAGCTCATCCCATTGTGTTCATATTCAGTTTACGTTTTTTATTTTTTATTTTTTAAACAATGGTGACATGATTTCGATTTGTTTCAACATTAGTAATCCTATGTGACACTAATATTAATGGTCTGTTTGTCAATTGGGAAAGAATATATATATATATGGTGAACGAAAATAGGAAAAAGAGAAATATGATGGATGGAAATAGAAAAAAAAAAGGATGGCAAATGAATTTAATTGAGTATTCGATAAGTTACATTTCAATACTTTACAAAATAATTAGTGCATTTTCACTCCTAACTAACTCCTACTACCTCAATTTTAATTAGTGCCACAAACACACTCTCGTTTTTTAATTTTTTTAAAAAAACTTAAAGAGTATTTTCTATGAGAGTTTAGAGTTAGAGACTAAAAATTAATTTATTAAAATAGTGAGATCGATCTAAGATTAAATCTTTGATCCTTTAAAAAAATTAAATCTTTAATCACATATTTAAGAAACATAGTTATGAACATAATTATCTATCAATCCAACATCACTACATTAGTTTATAATTGGGTTTTCAAGCTTAGTAGTTGGACCCTTAGTACTTATAATTTACATTTGTTTACTTAACTTTTCCATTCTCGATGTTTATGTTTGTGTACTGGAAAATTAGGATTGTTTAATGTTGGAGACAAGATATTGTGGGCCTAGGATTTTATCCAAGCGCATGACTAGAAAGATTGATAGATCTTTTCAATAACATGTAGCACGAGATTTCTTTATCATAACATATGAAATTATTGGGCACATTTGTGAAAAGATGGTGGTCCATATGCTTCTATTCTCCATGATTTGGGTTCTCACATGCCTTCGGGCTTCAAGGCCCTATCTTTCACTAAAAGCATGTTTTTTGTTCTGGAAGTGATATAGCAATAAGTAAATCGGGGATGTGGACTATAATACTTATTGGTCATAGATTCGAATCCGGAAATAGTCTTTTTGCATATGCAAAGGTTTAAGACTGTATACAATATATTTCTCCCTTACCTGCGTATAGTGTAAAGTCTTTGGACAATGGGGTATGTAGTTATTTTTTTTTTAAGTGATGTAGCAATAAGTAAACCGGAGGATGTCAAAGATATGTATATGTATGGGGAACATACAACAATCTTGTAAGTCAACAACTTTTATGAAGAAACAATCGACTTTTAGGGACAACTGTTTCAAAAGTGATCTAGTGATAAGTGATTTGGGATACTATTCTAATCTTGGTGGCCGAGAAGCTTACACTAGCATCCGGGGCTCGGAATGGACTATAATACTTGGATCAGGTTTGGTTCCCCTTGACATGTATAAGGAGACTCATGCTTTTCGCATGACCCAGTAAGGAAGCATGTACCGCAAGCAAGGACAACTGATTAGCACTAATGACAATGGGATAACTGATTTTCCTGCCTCCACGCATGGTATAAAAGCGTTAAACTCTGGTATGGAAATTTCAATTTACATTCTTCACTCAATGGAAGATCCTTATTGACTTGAACGTCGGAGTGATTGCAGGTTCCACACCACCACCGTGGTACCTTGGTGCCATCGTAATCCACCATTGAAGAACATCTTCACAAACCAGCTTTCCTTTCTTCCTTGGACCAAGCTTTTTAACCGGATCTCCATCTCTCGAACCGAACATTTTTCTTCGGTTGTCCTGGATTGCCATAAATGAATAAAAAAATTTATCGATGAAAAAACAGTTTCAGTAAATCGGATCACGGGGTTCAAAGAATGCCTAACATTGTAGTGGAAATCAAACTCATGTTATTATAGAATATGAGCGCGTTTCTTACCAATTGAACCAACCTTTGTTGGCAAATGAATAACTATTAGATGATGGTTATATTGAAAAAATATATAAATATAAAAATGAAAAATAGAAGATACATAGACTATAGAGTGCTAACTTATGAGGTGGATCTAGTTTGAAGATATTTCATGTCTTGTTTTTATTGGAATGAGGATGAAACAAGAGTAGTACTTTACATTGACAGCAATTCTAAGACATAGTTAACCTACGAGTGTGGTTTTAACTTAAAAGAAGACTATAGAAAATGAATTACAATGGAATTGAATTGCCATCAGATATATAAATATTAACCTAGACAATTAAGAGAGGAAAAATAGAAATGAAACTAATCTAGTAATTAATGTGGTGACACTGAAGAACATGGTGATTCAGTTAGAGGTTTACAAGATCTGGAGAAGCTTGGACACTGAACTGCAGCTTTTGGATTGGTGACAACACCTTTGTATAGAAGATTTGACTTCTCAAAATCAAAATCCACACTTTCATGTCTGATCTCCTTGAGCATTGCTGCTACATCTTTCATTGTAGGTCTTTCTTCTGGGGATGGATTCACACAGAGGAGAGCCACCCCTAGCACTTGAAGCATCTCAGGGATTTGTGTTCCACATTGCAGTGCTAGTTTCTGGTCCAGAATTGATGCAAATTCTGTTTTCTTCTCTCTGATTTCCCTGATAACCCAAGGGACAATGTGGGACCCTTCTGGAATCCTGTTATCAATTGGCTCCATCCCTGTTAAGACCTCAATGAGCACCACACCAAAGCTGTTACACATCACTCTTCTCTGTGACCCTTAAACTGTATCCATATTCTGCAATTAGTCAGATAATGCATGATTAGTCAACAGTAACAAAATTAAGAGAAAAATTGTAATTAATTTCAGTGTAATACACCCAGCCAATAAACATGTGACATTTAAATTGAATCTGTGCTACGAAAGTAACTTTATAAAAAAAAAAAAAAAAAAAAACAAAGGCAATTTACTTGAGTGTATGTATTACTTTATAGTACAGAATAGTATTTTCTGAATGAGGTAGAATAGTAACACAAATGGACAGAATGTAAAATGAGGAAGAAAAAAAGATGCTAAAAGTGGTATATTTTAAATGTGATTTCATTGAACTATTAGAATAAAGATTAAGGAATAAAAAAGACCGACAGTTAAGTCTGAACAGACTAATTTTTGGAGTATGTCTATTTTGGCACATTTTTTATGTAAGAATAAAATGTTTCTAATTGGAAACTACCAAAATGAACTAGCTGTGAGAGGTGAGAATATAAAGATAATTTATATATACTCACCAGGAGCTATGTATCCATAAGAACCTGCAACTATTGCAGAAGCTCCGGAATAATCCGACGAACCAACAAGTTTTGCAAGGCCAAAATCTGCAAGAAAAGCTTCAAATATTGGACCTACCAATATGTTGTTAGCCTTAATGTCTCTATGAATGATTGGAGGGATACAATCATGATGAAGATATTCTAATCCATGAGCTGCTCCCAGAATGATTTTATATCTTGCATTCCAATCCAAGAACACACTATTTTCATGGAGCAATCCAGACAAACTCCCATTGCATATGTAATCAAACAAGAGTAATCTAGTTCTTCCATTGTTGTAGCAGCCTAAAAGTCTCACTATGTTTTTATGCCTTATTGATCCAAGGGTGTGAACTTCTGCAGCAAAAAGGTCTCTCTCTGGTATCTCATCATGCTTTGGTGGCCACAGCTTCTTCACTGCAACTACCTGGTTCATTGGAGTCTCCACACGGTACACGACTCCCGAGCAACCCTTTCCCACAATGTTTGAATCTGACAACTTGGGATGATGTCATTGATGGAGAAGTTGAGTTTTTGAAATGGAGTGAAAGCCCATTGCATTTTACTGTCAAAACTAGTCCCCCCTTGGATTTTGAGAACTAAGATTACTCCAAAAGTAACAAACCCTGAAGTGAAAATAACACCAAGGAAAGTGTATATGATGATGTTTCTTATTGACTTGATGCCATGGTGATGTCCACTTACTGGACACTTGGTAATACACAGATCAGGGTTTCCAGCAAATGCAGCAGGAGGAAGATCCCTGAAGAATTTTGTATCAGGAAGAGAACCAGAAAAACTGTTGTAGGAGACATTAAGAGAAACTAAATTGTCAAGACTAGCCAGTATTCTGAGACTCTCTGAGAGCTTGTTGTGCGAGAGGTCCAAGTTGGAAAGTTTTGAGAGATTCGAGAAAGTCTCTGGGATGGGGCCTGTCAAATAATTCCAACTCAAGTTCAAGAGGATATCTAGTTCTTGCAAGTGACCAATCTCATCAGGAATGGAACCACTGATCCTATTGTTGCTTATGTCAAGCAACTGTAAAGCCTCACAGAAGCCAAGTGACTGAGGGATCAAACCCGTGATTTGGTTTCCACTGAGTATCAACTTATTTAGAGATGCTAGCTTGCCTAAATTTTCAGGAATGCTGCCAGTTATTCTGTTTAAAGAAAGATCCAAGACATTAAGACTAAGTAAGAATTCTAATGAGGAAGGAATTGCTCCTTGCAACTTATTGCTGTGCAAGTCAAGCATCTCTAGCTTAGCACAGTTACCTATCTCAAAGGGTATATCTCCAGTGAGTGAATTATCTGACAATTCAAGAAAGCTCAAACTTCTTAAAAAGCCTATTTCTGGTGGAATTTGGCCAGTGAAGTTGTTTGATCCCAACCTTAGCCTGACCAAGCTGGTGCAACTGCCAATATCTGGAGGAATTTGACCTGAAAGTCTATTTGATAACAACAACAACTGAGTTAAATTCTCTAGATGAAATAGTGAACTTGGAATAGACCCAGTGAGGAAATTATGTGAAAGATCAAGTGCTTGAAGTTTCTCACAGTTGGAGAGTTCTGTTGGTATGCTTCCATGGAGCTGATTCTACCAGGCATACAACAAAGTTAGTTCCTTCATTTGCCCCAAGAAAGGTGGAATCTCCCCAGAGAATCAGTTATTATCCAATTCCAATTGCTTCAAGCTGGTGAAGTTGCCAATGTAAGAAGGTATCTCTCCAGAAAAGTTGTTATTAGAAAAAAGAAGCTCCTCCAATAAGATAAGGCTACTGAGAGTCACAGGAAGTTCACCAACCAAAGAATTCATAGAAAAATCTATTACTCTCAGGCTTGTACAGTTTCCCAAACTTTCTGGAATGGCTCCAGTGAAATTATTCTGCCACAGAAGTACCTTTCTGAGGCTTTTCATGGAACCCAATTCAGAAGGAATGTTTCCAGAAAGCTGGTTTTCATAGAGAAACAACTCCTCCAAGGCTGAACAGTTCTGAATCTCTGGAGGAATGTTACCTGTGAGGTGTGCAGTGTAGATTTGAAGTGTCTTCAGACTTTTAAGTTCTCCTATAGTTGGTGGAATCTCCCCTGATATCCCAGTATCTGCAAGGCCTAGATAAACTAGAGCCTTGCAGTTTGATATCTGCATTGGAATTTCGCCATGAATTGCCGGGTTCCCTCCGGCTCGAAGCATTTCAAGATCCCTCAACTGGCCTATTTCCCCAGGAATCAAGCCAGAGAGCTGGTTATCAAACAGTTCCAGCTGCCTCAGCCTTGAACAGTTTCCAATTTGCAACGGAATTCCGCCTTGCAAGGAATTTGAATTCAAATAAAGCCACTGAAGTTTATACAAGTTCCCTATCTCAGATGGAATGGTTCCTGATAAAGCATTGAAGCTGAGGTCCAATGTAACCAGTGATGATGACAAGTTTCCCACCGAACCGGGAATCTCACCGGTGAGGTTTGCATTTGAGATGACTAGAGTTGTAAGGTTACCAAAAGAAAGAAGTTGTGTAGGGAAGGTGGTGTGAAGATCAATGGATTCTATTATGATCTCTAAGACAAACCCTTCTTTGCAACACTTTATGTAGTCCCATCTGCATGGACTCTGGTGGGTTGGATCCCATGATGAAAAAGAAGTAGCAGAATCAGATGAATTGAATGTTGAGAGCCATGAAAGTAGAGAGAGACCTTCATGGTTCAGAGAAGAGGTGGCTGCTGGGAACAAGGAGATGTTGAGAAACAAGATAAAAAGAGTTAATGCATTGCTTGACATCATGATGATGATGATGAGGTCTGTGTTCTGCTACTGTTCTTCAATTTCTCTTTTTATGTTTTAAGCATTACAGCACTAGTTCCTTAAAGTTACTCTTTATGTCCTCTATTATTTGAGTTGTATCTTGGATAATGGATAACGAAATTCCCATTTGTTCATGTAATACTCATAAAGATTTAGACGGTTAGTTTATATATATATATATATATATATATATATATATATATGAGGAGCATAAAGTTATTCTAAGAAAAACTTTTTCATCTTAATCACTAATTTTTTTTGAAATTTAATAATCAAAATTAGTTATTCATTACGATCATTAAATTTTAATAAAGTGAATAATAAAGATGAGAAGTAACTTAATTTAATAGAATTACCCTTATATATATATATATATATCACATATCCTTTATAGAGAAAATTGTGCTTGAGTTAGATAAAAACTACTATAAATAATAAAATTTTCTCTCCAAATATTTGACATATTTACATGTAGAAAACTAAATCTCGATACTACTCATTAAGCTAGAGCAATATTGTATAAGTTGGGCACGCGTTCGGTGGAATTTACTGATTAATATTTGAAGTATAGATTTTCAGAGAATGGTAACAAGTAACAACATACTACAAATTTGAAGCATTAACAGGAGAGATGTATATATAAAGCCTTTAATGAATGTGCCAATGTGGTAATATGTTGTGTTTTACTAGATCAACTTTTTAATTTAACCCTTTGTTGCAGTAAATTTTAATAAGAGATGTAGAAACTGGGAAAAAAACATATAAGCAAGTTGAGCACAAAGTTGCTTACCAGATATATCAATTATAGTTTATAGTTTTTGGAACACGGTTCGGCAGAACGTATTGTAGCTATAGTGTGCAACATATAATGCGAAACGATATCGATTGCGAAAATGACTGCGTTGGCTGTTTCAGTGTGTTCTGGGTCAGGTGCACATGCTGTTATATGGGGCAAGATACCTAGTTGGACAATAAATACGAAAGCTCAAAATTATATCATGTGTTGCAGAACATTCTTATGGTGAGTGAACTATACCTAAATGTACTACTAAGTATGCATGGTGGTCCTCTTAGGTCCCATTTTCTCTCTGTGTAATCAACAAGCTAGGCAGAAGGAATAACAACTCAATAATTGGTTGGTTTGGATATGTTTAAGATTCTATAAAATGTAGGTTTAATTGCATATTTTATCTTTAATTTTTTTTATTTTTGGTAAATCTTACCCTTAATTTTTAATTTAACGCACTTTATTTCTAACTTTAAAGAATTTTAAAAATTTTACCTTTCATCATTTTATTACTAATATAATAGTATTTTTTACCCTTAACTTGTTATTTTTTGAAAAATTTTATTCCTAACATTTTAATGTTTTCGCTAACTTTACCCCTAGTTTTTAATTTTTTGGAAAATTTTATCCCTAACTTTAATGCTTATTAATGGATAAATCATATAAGGTAAAATTCTAAGTTTTTTAAAAGTTGGGAGTAAAATATGCTATATTAAAAATTTGGGATAAAATTCATCAAAAATTAAAAAGTTGGGGTAAAAGACACAATTAAGCCTATAATGAAAAATATTTTTTTAACATTAGCCTCTAATTAACTTTTATGATTGCTAGTTTTCAAAAATTAAAATTCATTATATCGGTATCAATTTCATTCAAAAAATTATAATTATGTGTTTTGCAAAATGATTTAAGAACATATAATAAAAATTTGTATTTATAACGAAGACAAATTAAATAATTTTTTTAAGACTCAAGATTATAAATTTCATTTCATATGCCTACCGCGACCTCCCTTTGCCCTCATTGACGCCTATTGCGACAACCTTTCCCTAATTCCCTCACCCTCTCCACAAACCCTTCCAACAACCATTATTAGTTGAACTTCAAGTTTATGTCAAACCTAACTGGCAACCACACAACCCTAACGAAACTCTTCCCGCATCTCTCCAATTACATCATCTGCGAAGTAGAGATTGTGTTCATCAATCTGAAGCACACGAACAACAATGATTTAAGGGTTTCGTGATGAGCCATTTTGTACAAAGGCTCAAGTTGATCCCATTGCCTTTTTCGTCTCCCCTCTACAAGTGCTACCTCACCCAGATCCAATGTGCTCGTTCCCTCCCCCTTTTGGGATTCGACTCCTCCTGGGTTTACTTCTACAAGATTGCACCTATGCACTGTGAAATTTGCGAGCAAAGTTGATGACATTGCACATATCATCAACAAGGTCGTCATCATCGCATTGCCTAAAGCATTTCAATTTTTAAAAAGTGTGATAAAGATCTGAATATCTAGAGCATTTTTTGTTCCATACAGTGTTTGGTTGTTGTATGTTAATTTAGATATGGGTTTTGTTTTGTGGTGCCATTTTCTATCATATTTGATTTCATGATTTGGACTTTTTGCTTTGTTGATTATAATGATCCTGTAACAGATCCGGGTTCGCGCTTCTGAAGTAGTGCTGACGAGGAACCCGGATTCGTGTGTCCGGGTTGACACTTTGGAAAAAAGTATGCTTAGGAGGTAGTTGTGATGAAGGTTTAACCTTGAAATATAACTTTTATGGATTTTGGAATTTGGGTTACGAGGAATGTATGTGTAGGAAGAATGTTGGTTAGATTGATGATATTGTGGTATGCATGGGCCTTGGTGCCTTCACAAGATGTATAAGGACCTTGGATCTTGTAAGGTGCCGAGGACGGACCTTGGATTTTGTAAGGTGTCGAGGACTGATCCTGGACAAGGGCAAACCTTGGATTTATGCCAAAAGAAGCTCTTGGAAATTATATTAATATCAAGAACCTGCACAAGGTTGTCAGGGTTGCACATACCGAGCTGGAGGAGGTGATTCGGGTTGCGTATATCGAGCTGGACGAGGTGACCGGATTGCGCATACCGAGCTGGACAAGGTGATCCGGGTTGCGCATACCGAGCTGAACGACGTGATCAAGGTTGCGCATACCAAGCTGGACGAGGTGATCCGAGTTGCGCATATTGAACTGGACTAGGTGATCCGGGTTGCGCATACCAAATGTAGTTTTTAAAGAAGTTTTCCAAAATTTGTAGTATGTCACAATTTGGTGCCAATGAGTATGAAAACATTATAGTAGCTACTTGTTATGCTTTTATATTTGTCTGATGTAATCAGTAAACCATTTCAACAATATTACTGGGGCACCATTCTTACACCAGTTATATCTGTCCAATACTATAACCTCTGTCATACTGCATTTTGGATAGATGCTATTATATACTATTTTCTTCATGAAAGTTAACCTTATCATTAGGAAGTCCTGATTTGTTCTCCTAATAATGGCTTGGGATAATGCTAAATTGTTTCCTGTTAACCATCTATTATACACTACCTCAACTATTAATACACATGCAAGAGCAGTAGATATTTTTCATTGGCATACTGCATCCATATTTCAATATTGCTTACACACGTTCCTCACACCAGTTATTCCTGTCTTACCTTATCTGATATGTTAATATTGACATTTCAAAATTGCTGGCTCACCTTCCTCACAATAGCATCTGAAGGCTATCACGTTAGTTCCTACAATATTGATGATATTTGACACCTTTATATAATACAAATTTTGTGTGGTATGGTTGTGATTTGTTCTGCCCCAAATCAAAACAGAACACTATTTTATATTGAAAACATGACTTTCTATATTTTTGTCACTACTTTACTATCTGCTTAGAACCATAACTACGCTTTGTGCCTACTAGATATTTGTGGGTTATCCAATTACTGCACACTGTCATACTAAATTTTGAAATCATGTGTTATACACCATTTTGTGCATCAAACTTAACATTGTCATTTGGCAGTCCTGAATTATGGTCTGAAAGATCACTTTGGATAGTCCTTGTTTGTAGATAGTACTAAGTTATTATACAATGTCTCAGCTATTAATATACATGTTACAGCAGCTTACAGTTTTTGCCTAATTTGTTTTATGCATTCATACATATGAGTAAGACAATAAATGTAATGATGTGATAGGCGTTTCAGTTAGTAATGAGATAGAGATGACAGTAAATTTCTATTTTCAAGATGGAGATATGACAAGATGGAGATGGACATGTTAAGTTAGTCATGAGATGGAGATGACAGTAGCTTCCAGTTAGTAATGAAATGAGATGCAGATGTGATAGGCTGTTGCAATTTTTTGCCAATTTGTTTTATGCATTCATACATAAAATTGCATTAGACAATCAATTGTATAGCAACTCATGTTTTATGCATTCAAACAGTCCTGATTTGTTACTCATTCATCTGCCAATATGAGTAATACTGTTATTCATTAATTAAGAAAAATAGTATTACATAATCGATTGTAAATCTGAATTTATGTCAACATATTTTATCACATAATTGAGATAGAACTGATTATGAAAGCTAGATTCTCTTTATTTGTTATGTCAACATATTTTATCACATAATCGATTGTAAATCTGAATTTGTGTTTCCTTATAATTTGGGAATTCCTTTTCTTTTAGATAAAAGAAAATTATACCAATCAATCTAACCATGCCTCTCGAAACAGTATCTCTGAAAAATAATTAAATGACTTTTTTCTATGTCTTAATGTAGCCAATAAATATCAATATTACTTCTATCTCATCTACTATACACTTATATATATATATATATTCATTGATTAATAACATTTATTTTAATAATGTGAAATATATAGTATTCAAATGTTGTACGATAAGTTGATTATTTTAGTTACAAAACATAGCATCATCATATAGATGTAATTAACCAAAAATAAGAAATAAAGCCGATATCCAGCCTTTAGTTTCGTTAAATTGAAAAAGTTGCAATCAACCCATGTACCAAAGCAAATTTTGTTTGTCGGATCAGGAAACTCCATGATAAATTAGAAGTTTTATTTTACTATTTTTCACCCATTATTTTATATGATTTTTTTAAATAATATATTTAATAAAAATAAATATTGTTGGTTGTTTGATATTTAAATATGTTAAATACCTTTTTTTAAAAAACTTTTTCCCCGTAATGGTTCACCTATGATGACCCAAATAATAATTATTTTCCGTAAATGATAATTGTAGTTTCTATTATAAAAAAGTAAAATTAAAACTAATTTACATTATGTTATAGCGAGTAAGTAATTTAAAAATTTTATGTAACAAAAATAATTTTTATGAATTAATTTTAATTTTTATATCAATCATAACTAAAAATATTTGTTATGTATGATATTATTGATAAAGTAATTTAAATTAATTAACTTTAATAGTCCTATAACAAAGAATCAACCTATTATTTTCTAATAAACATATTATCTAAATATTAAAATGTTGACTATAGTAAGAATTGAATTAAATAAAAAAGTTTAAAAACTC
>PYAF01003904.1:96391-109791 GCA_007407185.1 Glycine tomentella | reverse complement strand
AATTATACAATACTTGCCATCACAGTTTCGAAACAATTGGTTTTATTTAGTATGTATAGGAACATAATCTTTATGATAGATTTATAATAACTATTCAAACCAGTTATTTTTCACAATACATTTATGGAAAATATGCTTTTGATCATCTACAGTATTGTGATCAATCACCGGATATTCTTCACAGGGACAATGATACCCGTGGAAATCGGTCAACCATCATGGAGAAGACAAATGTCTCATGCAGACAATAATGCAGCATTGGCTGTCGAGCTGGATCTGATAGAAGAAGTCCGCACCGCTGCACATCGCCGAGATTTACACAGAAAAAGTAAGTTGGCCCAAAGATTTAATAAAAAGGTGAAACCGAGATCTTTCGAAGAAGGCGATCTCGTATTACGGCGAGCAGACATCGGGAATAAAAATGCCCGAGATGGGAAGCTAGCAACAAATTGGGAAGGACCGTACTGGGTTGTCCACAATCTTGGACAAGGAGCATATCTGCTGCAAACGCTAGAAGGCAAGCAAGTCAAACGGATGTGGAATGCGGACAAGTTAAAGAAATATTATAGCTGACAATGTGCAGCTGAGAAAGTCCATGTGTTTTCCTTTAGTTAGCTTTAAGTCCGTCATTGGGATCATGGAATTTCACCATGTGTTTCCCTTTAGTTGACTTTAAGTCCGTCATTGGAATCATAGACGCCATGTGTTTCCCTTTAATTGGCTATTGAGCCCGTCATAGGGATCATGGGAGTTCACTATGTGGTTTCCTTTAGTAGGAATCACTAAATTTTTCATGTACTTCTCATTAGTCGATTATGTAAATCGGGAATATAAAACCCATACAAATCTGCCATTGAGATCATGAACTTATGTAAATCTTCGAAGAATATTAATGAAATCCTTAGTGTAAGGAATGTTTTATTGTGCACAAATTTGAGCGCTTAGTCGTTATTTTGTATTAACTCAGTCCTGATCAGGCCGACGTAACTACTTAATCATGGGTGAATCATCGGGTTTACCGAAAGAATTACATCTACAAATTAATGTTACGAATACATTAACAGTTGCTAAGACGGGAACATGATCCCAGAATGATATTTAAATCCCAATCAATGATTCGGATTAAATAATACTTGGCCATTGAAGCCAAAATACGGAAGAAATGATTAAAGCGTGCAAAGAAATGACAGTTTAATCGACAAGACACGTGGCAGTTGAGAACGAGAAGTCGTTCTATTCCTCGATGTTCATAGCTTTCCAGTCTATTCTGAAAAGACAAGAGATAGCTCGGCGCTAAAATTGGTAAGGAATGAATAGTGGAAACAGTCAGAGGTCGATTACCTCGGCAAGGGGCAGATATAAAATTTACCCCGGAGGTCAATTACCTCGGCAAAGGGCAATTCACCTTGGGCGTTGATCATCTCAGTCTCGGATGATGATTACTTAGACTCGGATATTGATTACCTCGGCTCGAGTTTTTCTTAAAAACATGGTCGGCTTCATTACTAATACATCCCGGCCACCCAGAATGCTAGATGACTGGGATGAGGGGCATCTGTTACGGATAAAAGATATTCTTTATCCTTAGCAATTCAAATATTCAACAAACTTCCACTAACCCATTATCATAACCACCAAAATATAGAAGATATAACTGCTATCTTCCAGTTATCTACATCTCCGAATATCCCGGAAGAAGATATTGGGCTTCAACCGTCCGTCATCAAGGTCCAGGTTAGAATCCTATAAATAGAGCCTACACCATGGTGAAAGGTACATACACAATTCTCCCTTAAGTTGCTTCAGTTTCATAAGCTTCTTGAGAGAGAGAGCCTAATCCTACATAAAGCATCCAACATCACTTGTTGGACATTTCTGTTCTCTTTGAGTAGAACAGAAAGCATACATCTATAGGTATCTATTTTTCTATAGCCCTCTGGGTTTTCTTCAAACTTCTTCTCCCACTCACAAATTACCCCAACAACTGCTTCCCATATTTAAGGAGTTATGATTATCTCAACTCCTTTGACTACAGATTTTATCTCCCCACTCATAGACCTTTTGATACAGGTATAAAAAGACCTTTACCAAATCAGGGTAATAGGTTCCCTTCATTTCTACAAATTGCCTAAGACCTTGGTTTTCTAGATAGGCAGGAAACAGAAAACCTTCCTTAGTGAACCAATCTAGACTAAGGTACTTTGGGGAACTTATGGGCTTGGTGGCAAAGAACTGAAGATAGTTTACCCTATCAGCCTCTTTGTTGAACTAAATGTCCAACCTATTAGGGGGTGATTGAGGCTGAGGATTGGATGAGGACTCACCTACTTTCCTTTTACCAGTTCTACTACGTTTTGGGGGTAGACACTTTAGGGATACTTCTAAGGATTGCAGAGAACAGAGACTCAAAGAAAATGATTAAGAAAGGATGGAGATATTGGTGCAAGGGCAAATAGTGTTGTGATGCATGTATTTATAGAAGAAATTAAGCACCAACATTCAATTTATTCAAAAATATAGCTGTTATAGGCAGTTAATAAAAATCAATGATGATTAGATACGAGATTGATTGGATTGGGCAGTTACCAAATCAGAAGAAATTGTCAGAATTCAAACAACGGCGTAAATAATCGATTAAAAATGTAGTGTAATCGATTATTTCATACACAACAAGAACAAAAATACACACATGGTAATCGATTATCCCATTAGGTAATCGATTATTTGCCTATTAATTAGATGTAGGAGAAGATATGTAATCGATTATATGTCAATGTAATCGATTATTGTATAGATGAGGGAATATCTGCAGGAATCAAGGCTTGATGTAATCGATTATCCCGTAAGGTAATCGATTATTCCAGGGAGACTATTATTTCTAACAATGAAGGTAATCGATTACAAGGCTTCAGTAATCGATTATTCCAGTGAGACATGCAATCATTAAAAAAAATTTAATCAATGTAATCGATTATCCTTATGTGTAATCGATTATTCCAGAAATATTTGAAATTTGGCAATGTGAAGAATAATCGATTACCATTTATGTGTAATCGATTACATGAGCACAATTTTCATACTGAATGTGATTTTTAATGCTTTTAATCGATTAACCCGTAATCGATTATTCCAGTACGTTTATCAGATGCAGAGCACTTAAAAGCTTTTACACAAGTTTTTAAACAATCATACACACATGTGACCTTTTTGGCTTTGATTCAACACACAAAACACATATAGAACAAGCTAGTTTATGCTACTTTCATCTAAAATACCTAGCATGTTTCTTAGTGTATAAAATCTATCCCTTGATAATGGTTTTGTGAATATATCAGCAAGTTGGTTATTGGTGTCAATGAATTCTACCTTTATGTTACCTTTTTGAACCTGATCCTTGAGGAAATGATGTCTGATCTCAATATGTTTTGTCCTTGAATGTATTATTGGATTCTTTGATATGTTTATAGCACTTGTATTGTCACATAGCAGAGGAATTTCATTCAGTTCTACTCCATAGTCTTGCATTTGTTGTTTCAGCCACAAGTTTTGTGCACAACAACTTCCAGCTGAGATGTATTCATCTTCATCAGTAGACAATGCAACACAAGATTGCTTCTTGCAGTGCCATGAGATTAATGAACTTCCTAGAAGATGACAAGTGCCACTTGTGCTTTTTCTATCTAATTTGTACCCTGCAAAATCAGAATCAGAATAACCAATAATATTGATAGAAGCACCTTTTGGATACCAAAGACCAACTTTAGGTGTAGCTTTGAGATATTTGAGGATCCTTTTCACAGCAGTAAGATGAGACTCTTTGGGATTTGCTTGATATCTTGCACATAAGCAAACACTAAGCATTATATCAGGTCTACTAGTTGTAAGGTAGAGGAAAGATCCAATCATTCCTTTGTACTTAGACTCATCAACTTTCTTTCCACTTTCATCTGAATCAAGATATGTTGATGTAGCCATGGGAGTTGCAGCATCCTTGCTTTTCTCCATCTCAAACTTCTTGATGATTTCCAGACAATACTTGGATTGATTGAGAAAGGTTCCATTCTTCAATTGTTTTTTGAAGTCCAAGGAAGAATGTTAATTCACCCATCATTGACATCTCAAATTCCTTCTGCATAGCTGAAGAAAAGTTCTTATACAACAAGTGATTAGTAGAACCAAAGATTATATCATCCACATAAATTTGAACCAATAAGAAATCATTGCCATGCCTTTTGATAAACAAAGTTTTATCAACATTGCCCCTTGTGAAAGATTGTTCAAGCAAAAATTTGCTTAACCTTTCATACCATTGTCTAGGAGCTTGTTTCAAACCACAAAGTGCCCTTTTCAGTTTATAAACATAGTTTGGATGTTTGAAATCAGTAAAACCAGGAGGCTGTTCAACATATATGTCCTCCTCAATGTATCCATTCAAAAATGCACTTTTAACATCCATTTGAAAAAGTTTGAAATTCATGAGACATGCATATGCAAGTAATAACCTGATTGCTTCCAATCTTGCAACTGGAGCAAAAGTTTCCTCATAGTCTATGCCTTCTTGGTTATAGCCTTTAGCCACCAATCTAGCTTTATTTCTGACTATGATTCCACTCTTATCAAGTTTATTTCTAAAAACCCATTTAGTGCCAATGGGTTTAAGAGATGAGGGTCTAGGAACAAGTTCCCAAACTTCATTCCTCTTAAACTGATTGAGCTCATCATGCATGGCATGCATCCAATGTTCATCATTTAAGGCTTGATCAATATTCTTAGGTTCAATTTGAGAAACAAAAGCCATGTCACAACATAGGTTCTTTAATGAGGATCTAGTAGATACTCCCTTTGAAACTTCACTTATGATGTTGTCAAGTGATAAATATCTTGTTGTTCTCCAATCTTTAGGTACTTGAACAGGGGTTGTGGGTTTTGCTTCAGCATTTGGTTCTTTATCTTTGGTTGAGTATTTATCCAAATCAATAAGTTCTTCCAGTTGTCCTGAATCACCATCAATCTCTTTTTCCTCCTTAGAGGGATTAGTTTCATCACAAACCACATGCACAGATTCTTCAATGCACATTGTTCTTTTATTGAATACTCTATAAGCTTTGCTATGTAATGAATATCCAAGGAAAATTGCTTCATTTGCCTTAGCATCAAATTTTCTAAGTGATTATTTCCCATTGTTCAATACAAAACACTTGCTGCCAAATACTCTTAAATGAGAAATGTTAGGCTTTCTTCCTTTGTATAGCTCATAAGGAGTTTTCTTTAAAATAGGCCTTATAAGTAATCTATTCAAAGTATAACATATAGTGCTTACAACATCAGCCCAAAAATACTTAGGCAAATTTGACTCATTAAGAAGTGTTCTTGCTCCTTCCTCAAGAGATCTATTTTTGCTCTCCACAACACTATTTTGTTGGGTGTTCTTGGAGCTGAAAAATTGTGATTAATTCCATTTTCCTCACAGAATTTTTCAAAATGTTCATTTTGGAATTCACCACCATGATCACTTCTTATTGAGATAATTTTACAACCTTTCTCATTTTGAGTAAGCTTAGCCATTTTTCTAAAAGCAAGGAAAGCATCACTCTTGGATTTCAAAAACAGAGTCCAAGTGTATCTAGAGTAATCATCCACAATCACAAGTCCATAATAATTCCCACCTAAACTCATTGTTCTAGAAGGACCAAATAAATCAATGCGAAGAAGTTCAAGTGGTCTAGAGGTGGAAACAATGTTTTTACTTTGAAAAGAGTCCTTTGTTTGTTTCCCCTTTTGACAAACAGCGCAAAGTTTGTCCTTCTTAAACTTAAGTTTGGGTAATCCAATTACTAAATCTTTTCGTATGAGCTTGTTCATGTGATGCATGTTTATGTGACTTGCTCTTCTATGCCATAGCCAAGTTTCATCAACTTTGCTTATTAGGCAAGAAGATTTATGGAATAATGCATGATCAATTGATAGAACATATATATTACCTTTCCTTTTACCTATGTGCAGTACCTCACCATTTTTATCATCAGAAATTATGCAGCATTCTTTGTTGAAATTCACTTTAAAGCCTTTGTCACACAGCTGACTAATGCTCAACAAATTGTGCTTCAATCCATCTACATACAACACATTTTTTATCTTAGCTTTGAAGCTGTCTCCAATATTACCTTCTCCAATTATCTTCCCTTTGTTATTATCTCCATATGTGACATATCCTCCTTCTTTGAGAGTTAAATTTGAAAGTAGGGACATGTCTCCAGTCATGTGTCTAGAGCATCCACTGTCAAGATACCAAGTTGAAGATCTAGCTCTTAAACACACCTGCAAAATTCAAATCAGATTTCAAGGGAAGGTACCTAATTGAAGTTGGGTCCATAGGGGTTAGCATTTTTCTTTCTTTTAGGAATCCAAATGCAATCACCATTAGGCACATAGAATCTCCTAGCATAGCATTTAAATGATGTGTGCCCCTTTTCCATACAATAGTTGCAAGTGACAGATTTTGAGGTTTTTCTAAATCCTGGATTTTGATTGACTCTTGAATTTCTTTGCCACTTTTGATTCTTCTATTTTGGAGGTACAAAAACTGTTTTACCAATTGATTTTGAACCATATTTATACCCCAAACCAGAAGTATCTCCAGCATATCTTTGCACACTTAGCATTTCAGCCAAGTTGCACTTTCCCTTGTAAAACTTTCTCAAGAGATCAATCAAATCACTGTTTTTAGCCAAAATCAACATATGTATTTCACCTTGACTTTGTTTATACTCATCAAAATCCTTTTGAAGCAATTTATACTTATCAACATTGCTAGAAGAAGAAGCACACACACATCCATTCAATTTGTAACTTGAAACAAGTTTTTCATTTTCTTCTTTAAATCTCATTTTTCAATTCAGTAATTTTTTCAATGTGCCATCTAAGATTTCCTCTAAGCCTATTATGGGATTTTGTAAGTTTTTGGGCTTCCTCATGCATTTCTTGAAAAGCATGAATAGCTTGATCAAGTTCAGAATTTACCTCATCTTCATCACTTAGCAAATCATCATCATCTTCATTGATGTGGAAGTGAGACACATGTTAGCTTCTTCATTTTCTGTGGAAGAATCTGAAGTTGTTGACTCATTATCTTCCCAAGCTATGTATGCTCTTTTAGCTTTCCCTTCCTTTTTCAACTTGCCCTCTCCTTGTTGTTTCCTCAAGTAGATTGAGCACTCAGATATAATATGGCCTGGCTTGCCACATTCAAAGCATGTGAAATTGTTGTCAATCTTCTTGTTGAGGTTGTTGTTGCTGTTTTTGCTACTTTTGTTGAACTTTTGTTTTTGTTCTTCTTCAGAAATTTACTAAATTTTCTGACCACCAAATTCACATTTTCTTCATCATCCTCTTCACTTGTTTCCTCTTCTTTTTCAGCTTTCAAAGTTGCAGCTTTCAAGGCAATACTTCTTGTTTTCTTCTCTGCATCTTCACAAGATGTTAGTTGAGACATTTCAAGTTCATATTCAAGAAGCTTACGAAACAATGCAGACATAGAGATCTTTGATAGATCCTTGGACTCCTTGATTGCTGTAACCTTTGGTTGCCAAGGTCTTGTCAAGCACTTCAATATTTTGATTTTAGTTCTTTAGTGTCAAAGACCTTTCCAAGACCCAAAAGATGATTTACAATATGAGTAAATCTGGTCTGCAGCTGAGAAATGCTTTCATTGGAGTTCATCTTGAACATTTCATACTCATGGATCAAGGCATGCTTCCTTGATCTTCTAACTTCCTCAGTTTCTTCTTGAGTAATTTCAAGCATCTCCCACATTTCATTAGCACTATTACATCTTACAGTCCTGAAAAATTCATCAGAGGAAAGTGAAGAGGTAATCATATTTTTTGCTTTAAAATCATATTGGACAGCCCTTTGTTTAGCCTCAGTCATCTCATCCCATTCTTTGGGAATCAATTCATCTGCCACAATTTTCTTTGGAATAAAATGACCCTTTACTATTGCATTCCATGCTCCTGGGTCATTTGATTGAATAAAGATTTTCATTCTATTTTTCCAAAAGCTGAAATGTTCCCCTTCAAACATAGGAGGTCTGTTTAAAGAGGCACCCTCCTTCAAGGTTATTTGTGAAGTATTCATATTTCTTTGTGAAAAGAAAAAGTGATCTTAAGTAACTTACAAGAACCAGCTCTTGATGCCAATTGAAAAATGATAGGAATACTTCAATACAACCAAGAGGGGGGTGAATTGGTTGAACCTTGGTATTTAAAAATTTTGTAATCAGAGTTTCCACAGGATCTTTATCACTTTAAAATTGTTTTGAAACCAACAATCTTATATTCAATCAAATTCCTCTGTCAAGAAAATCAATAGACAATTGAATCTTTTCTGTGCAAATAATTTGATTCACAAAGCAAAGCAATTAGGAGATGAAGAGAATCGAATAAAGATCAGCCACAATTTTATACTGGTTCACTTCAAACACTATGAAGCTACATCCAGTTCTTCCACTCAACACTAGAAAGGAGTTCCACTATTGCAAATAATATTCTTACAAGATATTACAAGCCTCTCTTTATCAACCTTAGACAAAGTTCAGAGATCTAAACCACTATTAGATCCTTAAAGACTGACCCCACTGAGAACACTACTCAGCTACTCCTAGAGAAACCCTATCTCTAGTTATCATGCAAGAAACCCATTTACAATAAGCCAATCTTTACAGAAATTGAATAACAAAGATACAACTTCAAAGTTTAAGAAAAGAAGTCACCTGATGATCCAATGAATAATGTACATATGAATGATTAAATCATGTTGAAAGTTGAATACAGATCTAGAACAATGCTTCCTTAAAACTATGAAAAGACACTTCTTGCTTTTTACATCAATTTAACAACTCATGAATGTATTGTGAAAGCAAGAACCTTATGAACCCAGAGAATCACTAAAGAATGTTTGAAAAGCCTTTTAATGCTCAGTAATACGAATTGATCAAGTTAGAAAAATAGCTAAGCCAAGGTTCTATTTATAACAAACTTTAGTAACCGTTGGTAATCGATTAAATACGCTCCTGTAATCGATTATTTTACTTATATAATCGATTAAATCAAGCTTGTAATTGATTAATGTGTTCATAAAAATTCTGGGTATGGTTTTCAATCAAAATAATCGATTATTACGATGAGTAATCAATTACACCAGAAGGATGTTCAATAATGAAAGCACTGTGTAATCGATTACATCCTTAGGTAATCGATTAAACCAGGAAGGTGTATAAAACGGGTTTGAACTAAGTAATCGATTACAATCTCTGGTAATCGATTAAGCGAGAACGCTCCTAAGCCAAGATATGCATTGGGTAATCGATTACGACAGAAAGCATTGCAAGTATAGCATATCATGTAATCGATTACTATCCTGGGTAATCGATTATGACAGAAAGATGATTTTAAGTTTTGTCTAAGTTAATCGATTACAGTTCATAGATAATCGATTACTATGTTCATCAGGGCAGTTTAAAAAGTAAACCAAGTGAAAATAATCGATTAACCCGACATGTAATCGATTACATTGTTCTTGAAAGGTTTTCCAGAAAATACAAAGATCAAAATAATCGATTGTTTTATTGAAATAATCGATTATATTAGAAAGAAACTTATTTTTCCAAAACCTTATGATTTGATTTAAAAACTTATGCAATTTTATCAAAGCCTTGTGAACTCTTTTTCATAACCACATAGATTCAATGAATGATATGAATGCAATGCACTTGGATCACCAGAAATGCTTCCTTCCTTTTACATTCAATCACAAATTAATCTTCAAGACTTCATGGCATGTTCAAAACCTTCCTTCTTGAATCAATTTATCCTTTGTGCTTCAAGTGGCTCCCCCTCAATTCAACACCTCTGCAATTCATTCACTAAAGAGTCAAAGCAAACCACGGTGAAGAGGTTCACACTCAGGCAAAATCGCTATCACTTCAGGCAACCGTCGACTCTCCTGGTAAGTAATGTGTTGCTTGTCATCATTGTGTCAATTTAGGTTTTTTTCCGGAAGCATTTCGAACGATTTTGTTCCACGGTGATAGCCTTCTCTGTTTTCTATCCTTCCAACGTCGCATGTTAGCTTAAAGAAGAGAAAGAACAAACTTTAGAGTTGACTGTTTATTCATATCCCATGCATTATGTTAGAAACTATAAACTTTAGAGACTGTTTATTCATTTATCTTTTGAAATGCTTCTTTGTTTATGTTTTATTTTTATACTCTGTTTCAATGTCATACGGATAAATAAATCATTGTCATTTCTAATAACACATTAGATTAGTTTAAGACCTAATGTACTTGAATGAATGGTATGATAAGTTAAGAATGTTCATAATACAGGATTATAAGTTACCAGGAGATAATCAAATTACTTTGTTTTCTTGTCATCACTTATCGTTATTGTATTTGACAGTGTCTGCATTCACACAGCACTTTATGCTGAATGTTTTATAAGGGATAATCAAATTGTTTTGCTGATTTTTAATTAAAAGATACGGATGATAAGTATTGAATGTTAACATTGGATGTTTTGAATTGTTTTGATATTGAATGATAACCTTGCATGTTTTGAATTACAATCTCTGCACTGACTACTATTTGAATAACTAATGTTTCAATATTGTCTATCCTTCTACAAAATTACCACTCTCTGAGTACCAAAACTAATGGAATGACAATCCCATTCAATATCTGTACTGCTTAATGTTTCATAAAGACATGTTTTGGGTATACAGTACTTAAATCATTTTTTCTTATCAGTTTTTTTAAAAGCATTCTAACATTTTTTGTAATATATTTGCCTTCAAGCATTTACTGATGAAACATAACTTTTTTTGCCTGTTCATTTTGGTATACTGTCTGCAAATACCTTAAATTCTAATGACATAGCTTTACAAATGGTGTAGCTTGATATAAAATCACTGATCAATGGTCATGAATGCATATGGTCAAATAAGTATAACTTCCTGGTGTTTTCCTTGTGCATGAAAATGTTACAGACCTGTCACTGAACATATGCACTTCATTGCTATTTATATATTTTTTTATGACTTGCTATATCTTTGAATATGACTTTGTTGTTTGTAACTCTTTTAAAAATACATTGATAGTTTATCAAAGTCCTTTTATTTGCCTTTTTTCTTCTCTTGCTAAACCATGGGGCTTTTAACCCAATTGATAATTGTTATGTCATTCTGCAAGTCACTAGAAATGGATAATAATGAAGTTAATACCAAAGAAATGGCAGAAACAATGATGCAGATTGATAGGACATCTGACCACTGTATCAACACCGTGCATGTTACAGATGTAGTAAGTTATTATCATCATTTAATTTCATGTGCATATAGCATTATGTAAATAATTGATTGCCTATTGGTTTTCATGATACATGTAGCCCTATGCAGAGATTGCCAGAAGATTTGCACTCAAATGGAAAGACCAGCTGGAGGAAACATGGCATCTGATTGATGCTCATAGAAATCATCATATGGTCAAGTACATATGAATCTGAAAAATCCTTAAATAGGGGCAGGCTGGACATCAATTAGACATTTCTATCGTCTTGAAGGTAATTGTCAAGTAACATTACCACATTATGGAGAATATGTGTTCTTCATTTCTGTGTTTAAAACTGTAACACCCCGTAGGCCTCCGGTGCGTTATCATTAATAATATTAAGTTAGCGCTTAAAACATCATTTTAAAACGTAGCGGAAGCACAGAATCGTCTTTCTTGATTCATTATGTATGGAATAAACATATCACATAGAATTCACACACACAAGACATATTTTTCACACCCCTGTTGATCCAGTTTTGCATATCATACACATATAGACAGATAACTTGAACCTATAGGCAGATAGTCAAATATACAACAATTATACTCAGGAGGAACATCATATACATATCATCATGAGTTCTGTACATAAATATACATCACAGTCCACACCACAGCGTGGTGATACAAAAGAATATTTGCCCTCACCGAGGGTGTACAGAACCAAACAACTCAGGTGTACACACACACCTTCCCTTCTCAAGGGTACAAAACAAAATCAAAACAAAACTGAGCCTTCAGCTCTCCCTGCTGCTCCTCAGTCAAGCAGCCCAAGTCTCTACTGGGGCCTCCTGCCCTGAGACTGCTCTCCTCTGCCAGAAGAGTCACCTGAAATCATAAATCCCCACACGGGTGTGAGTTCCGATCTCACACTGAGATAGGCTTTGAGGTAGCTCCGCCATGTTATGTAACACCCCGTAGGCCTCAGGTGCGTTATCATTAATAATATCAGGTTAGCACTTAAAACATCATTTTAAAACGTAGCGGAAGCATAGAATCGTCTTTCTTGAATTCATTATGTATGGAATAAACATATCACACAGAGTTCACACACACAAGACATATTTTTCACACCCCTGTTGATCCAGTTTTGCATATCATACACATATAGACAGATAACTTGAACCTATAGGTAGATAGTCAAATATACAACAATTATACTCAGGAGGAACATCATATACATATCATCATGAGTTCTATACATAAATATACATCACAGTCCACACCACAACGTGGTGATACAAAAGAATATCTGCCCTCACCGAGGGTGTACAGAACCAAACAACTCAGGTGTACACATACATACCATCCCTTCTCAAGGGTACAAAACAAAATTGAGCCTTCAGCTCTCCCTACTGCTCCTCAGTCAAGCAGCCGAAGTCTCTACTGGGGCCTCCTGCCCTGAGACTGCTCTCCTCTGCCAGAAGAGTCACCTGAAATCATAAATCCCCACACGGGGTGAGATACACATCTCAGTAAGCTCAGGATCCTTGGAGGAATCTCCTCCACCCTGACCTACTTTCCATAACACATACATCAGGCAATCACAAGCAAATGGCCCACTGGCCTGGCCCTCTGGCCCTCTGGCCCTCATAATAATATATTAAACATCCAAACATGGCGGAGCTACCTCAACGCCTGGCGGATATCATCAACACCTATCTCAGTAAACATGGCGGAGCTACCTCAACGCCTATCTCAGTGTGAGACCGGAACTCACACTTGTGCTGTCCCATCGGGAGCTACCCCTTTACACATGGACGCACGTATATGGTACCTCCAAGAATAGAAGGAGCTACCTCAACTTCCATTCCCTTGGTCTGTAGGAATCACCGATTCCCTGGGAGCTACCTCAACCAAGAGCCAACCATACTAGGAGGAAACCCATCTCCTAGGGAGGTCCATATCTATCTACTGGCCAATAGATCTATCACAATCATATCACATAACAAGCACAGATGCACACACATATCATTATGAGGATGCAACAACCAAATGCATGCATCATGAA
>PYAF01003904.1:81354-96291 GCA_007407185.1 Glycine tomentella | reverse complement strand
TGGTCTGTAGGAATCACCGATTCCCTGGGAGCTACCTCAACCAAGAGCCAACCATACTAGGAGGAAACCCATCTCCTAGGGAGGTCCATATCTATCTACTGGCCAATAGATCTATCACAATCATATCACATAACAAGCACAGATGCACACACATATCATTATGAGGATGCAACAACCAAATGCATGCATCATGAATATGTCCACTACTTCCCCAGAGTGTGGTGTGGCAACCAAGTGGGAAATCATCCCCAGGGACATAGAACTTACCTGGCAAAGCCTCGCTCAACAGTTCTTTCCTTGCTCTGAGGCACCCGCCACCGACACTCTCAGTGTCAAGCCCTAATCAAGACATATATCCATATCAAAACCAATCCACAGGCATCCAAGTACAGAAACATATCATATCAGAATTCCCCTATCCTAGGGTTCAATCAAGTCAAGCCCTTACTAGGCTACTCACAGACCCTTCAAGATCCATCAGGACTGCATACAAAGCATCTGAGTCATCACAGACTCAATGTAGAATGCATATCTGAGCATAAGCTCTCATCAGCCTCATAACTCAATTATCACTGGAACGGTCTAAGCCTCAACCAAGGCACCGTTCAACTAGCCTCTCAGGCTCAGAACAAACATAATCAAGGCTCTAGCATGTCAGAAAACAATCGACAAGTGACTCTACAACAGTCACACATGCATCCACAGAGCCAATATTCAAAGTTCACCTAATCAATTTCTGAAAGCTAATCCATTATCACTATCTTGCTCTAAACAAGTTTCTCTACAGGACCCTAGGCTAATTCTAGCCCCAGCTCAATATGGGTCACAATATCCAAAAAATCCCAACTCTTAAAACCAACCGAAGAAACTCGAGTTTCTTACCTCAATGGCGACCAGAAAAGCTGCAGGACTGCTTCCTCAAGCTCTGTTCTCCCTGCTGAGCTTTGATTCCTCGCCAAACTCAAGTTTCAGAGGGTTCTCTGAGGGAAGGGATTTTGCTCACAAAAGGAATTTCTAAGAAAAGGACGAAGGATTATAGCTTTCTAATCGGTTCTCTCAAGTTCCAAGGTCAAAGGAAAGTGTTTAGGCTAGTATATAAGGTCTAAGGAAGCTTGGAACTGCTCTAATGGAGGTCCAGGGCGTTGGGAGGAAGAAGAAGAAGTTTCTTCTTCAGCAAAATGCGATCTGCCCTTAAATACTCAGCCTGCCCGAGGTCTGGCGCGGATCGCGCCACCTCTGGCGCTGATCGCGCCACTATGGCGGTGGGTCTAGCGCCCCCAGCGCCGCTCCCGCGCCCACAGCGCTAGAATCTAGAGACTTTGGCGCCCTCCGCGCCACACCAGCGCCCTCAGCGCCAGATTCCAGACTGTCTGGCGCTATCCGCGCCAACCCAGTGCTCCTGGCGCCAACTTCCAGAGATTCTGGCGCTACCCGCGCCAACCTGGCGCCATCAGCGCCACACCCTGAACAGGGTTTTCTTCCAAGGAAACCAGTTCTATCCGCGTGGGATCTGGCACCAAGGTTGAGGGTCCTTACAAAAACTGCCTCTTAACTCCAAGCATTCCCAAAATGGCACTCCCTATACAAACAGAATCCTGAGTGTTCTGTATTCCATGTATGGCTGAATGAATATAAGATTTCTGCAAGTACATTGGTAAGTTTCAGCTTAATACTAATGTTTGTATTTTTTTTCAAAAATGCTTACTACATATTTCCGACAACATTGTTTGGTAATTTCAAGATGTCCCCAGTGAAATGTATTACTACTTAAGGACACAGGTTTCACAACAGTTTGTTTTGAAGCAACAACCGCATGCAAGATTGTGTTTAACCACTCGAGAAAGAGTGCTAAAATAGGTGCTGGTTGGAAAGATTTTACACGAGCCAACAATTTAAAAGCTGATTTCGAGTTTATTATGGAGTTTCCATACCCAAGTAGCAACATAGTTCATTGGTGGATATGTTGATTGTAACAAACAGCTTTGAATACTTTAACCTTTTAAATATGCATGTTACTAGAAACTTCATGCAAATCTTACAAATGGTCCTAAATTGTAGCCACTGTCTATTAAACTTGTATGCTTTATATTGAACTGTTGAACTATGTCTTGCAGTTGTATGGATATATATATATATATATATAAGTTGCTTTTATATTTTGTTTGCCTTTTTGATCAATCTTAAATTGTTTAACGCGATAACGTACAGTGTAATGTTTAACTAACTCGTGCGTATGCGCACGGGTCTAATACTAGTAATGTACTAAAGATTAATCCACGAGTTAAAAAAATTTGTACACCATATTGAAGTCTCATATTAGTTAGAGATAATGTTATGATAAAATATATAAAGAACAATCATTATCATCTTATAAGTTGTTTTATAGAGTTGATTTAGACCTAAGTCACTTTGTAACCAAAACAAATTTTAATTAAAGCAATGTAAAGAGAAAACCTTTATTTTTTAGTATAATAACAAAAATAAGATTAGAACTCTTAGGACTTTGTCTAAAGTACACAAATCCTTCACTAGATCAACCCTAATTAGTAAATATAGAAGGAAGACTAATAATACTATTTGATTGCAAATATAATTATTTATAATTTTTAAAATAGTATTATGAATTCTCTCAAAAAATTAGTACTACGGATTATAAAAGAAAAATAATTAATATAAGAAATATACTATACTCAAATATTTTGGTTAAAATAAAAAATATAATTATTTTTAAAATAAAATATAAGAATAGAATGTTTATTTAAAAATTATCATTATCTTTGAAATAAAAAAATAAAAAATAAAAAATAAAATATAATATATTATTAATATAAAATAAAACTTAATATTATTATTCTACTATCAAAATTCATAAATATAAATAATTTTCTTTATAAAATTAATATGAAATGTTTTTTTAAAGAAAGAGATGTTTTTTTTTTTAAAAGAAAGGGATCATTTTGAACGGTTAAACGGACCTTACAGGTAAATCTGTCGCTGTCGCAGGTTTTGATTTTAGAGAAGTTTTCTAGTCGAGGTGGCAATGTGTCAGTTGGTCACTTATTAAAAAAGCATGCGCAAAATCCATAGGTCGATACCTTTTTAAGATCAAATATATTTTATTTTTGTAAATATGATTGAATGTATTGTAGTTTTATTTAAATTTATTATTTTAATTCCATATTTTCTTTAAAAAAATAATCTTTATCTTTTTCACATCACTGATCAATAGTAGTAGTAATTATTTAAAAAAAAAATATAAGAATTAAAATTAATAAAAAATCCATCTAAAATCATATTTATAATATACATAAACTAACTTTTTTATGTTTCTATGTATTTTTTTTCATATTTTCTTCTTCTTTTTCTTAGTACACTATCATTTTAGTTCCTAAAAATATAAAATGTTATCAAGTTAATTTTTGAAAGTTAAAAATTTAAAACAAACTCTTTATCTTATCAAATAAATTTCTAAATTTAATTATTTATTGTCACTTTTCTTAAAAATATGTTAACATTAACATTTAAATGATGTATTTTTAAAATTTTAGATGAAAGTGAGGGAAAAAAATACACTTTTAGTACTAACTTTTATAAGTGATGTAGATTTTTTTAAAAAAATATTACTTTTAAAGACTGAAGTTCAATATTTTGCTTTGAATATTAAATTGCTATTTATATTTTTTTTCTTCAGCATCAATGATATTTTCTTACACTGAAAAAGAAGTTCTTGCACAATATGCTCATATACTTTGTGAAGAACATGACAGCAGTTCAGCAATCCCATTTTCGTCCCTACCATTTTAGGTGCAAATGACAACATAAGCTGTGAAATTCACAAGCCATCATAATGATGGTTCATCCAACTTGGCATAACAATCCAAGTACCGAGATGGACCAAACAGCACCCAATAAGCAAACAACAAACATATGATAAATAATTAATAATAAAGTGGTAGACAACACAAAGCTCCCATCTTTTTCTATTATTTTTACATGGTGAGGTCTCAAAATCATCTTGTATATGATTAAGTTGTTTCTTATCATGAAAGTGAACTTGGTGAGAGATAACAGGTGCCTATATACCTTTCTTTCCTCCGATGCATGACTTTTCGCCATTAACAAAATCTAACTATTTTGGAGAAATTATTTATTCTTTTTAACATTATATTATAAAGTATCAATTATGTGATTCTTCTAAAAAAAATCAATTATCTGATTAATTAATTTTTAATGAAAATTCTTCCATCAACTTAATCTGGATACATATATACTCGACGAGAGAAATTCATCGGGGATCAAAGATTTTCAAAGATGTTCATATATTCATTATTATTACTGTTTAATTATTATTTTTTTTCCAAATCACCCACCACATGCATCTTTCACAAATAATCATGTTCGAGCTTGATAAAATTATTATATGTGACAAAATTTCTCCTTCAAATATTTAACACAAATACATAATTAGAATTCAAATCTGAGACACTGATTAAGCTGGAACAATATTCCTACACAAGTTACTTCACACATTTGTTGGTATTGCTTAGTTATTATTATTATTATTATTATTATGTGACAATTTACTTTGTTAATTTGTTTGATAAATTAAAAAGAACTATAAAAGAACATCAAAGAAAACTTTTATGTGAAGAAAACAGACATAGAGAAAAATTGAGAAGACAAAATAATTTACCGGTCTTAAAGGACGTTGAGTGATTTGGGGATGAATCGATCGGGTATCTGTTTGGAGATTGTCTTGGTCATGAATGGTAAGATATGTGATGGATTTGGAAGGTAGGGGACAAATGATTTCCCAACCACAAGTCACAATAAATGTTAAAGTGACTATATATAATTTTACAATAGCCATAGTTGATCGGTTCTTCTGTCTAGTCCTTGCAAGATTGACTCTATACGTATATAAAGTGAATATTTTTCAGGCAAAAAGATTTATTTTATATTGAAGGATCAATTAAAATTAAAATCTTAGATGATTTGATTAAAAAATGTAAGTTGTGTCAGAAAACTATTATTTAAACTTAATAACATACATATATTGTATACAATTATCTTTATCTCTCATTTATTTTATATTATATTTCTAAAACATACTTCAAACTAAAAAATAGACACACTTTGATGTTAATGAAACATTTTCCTTATCTTAAAAAAACAACATTTTCCTTATCCTTTTCTAATTACTACAGATAGGAAATAGATTAATTAGGTGGCTAATTAGCATATAAAATTAGTGACACCCTAATTTAGGACTCACAAACTCATATACAACAATCACAATCCCATAAATAATTGGATGCTAGATATATTACAATTCTCAAAATTTGTATAAGTTTCATTACCAGAAAAAATGCTTAATAGCGACCAAAATCAGCAACCAACAAAAGTTGGTGACAAACCATGAATAAAAACATTGTTTGTCATTTGCCTAAATCAGCGACTATATTTGCGATCGAATTTCTTAGTAGCAATGCATGTAGTCACTAATTTGGTCATAACATGATTTAAACTTTGAAAAAATGTGTTTTGAAAATTTTGGCGATTGATTTTGCAATCGTAGATTTAATTGGCTCAGAGTTTGATTACACAAACACTTAGGAATAACAACTGAATTTATTTTGGTAACTCGATAACAAAATATTTTGTTGCTTAGAAACTGATGATTAACCAAGGCCCAATAAGGCCTAGGTTTAGTATTGATGATTGGTCAAGATCGAATAAGACTCAGTGTAACACTAATGATTAATTATGATCTAATAAGGCTCAAGTGTACTGATGATTGATTATGATCCAATAAGGCCTAAGTGGAACGTTAATAATTGATTAAGAACTAATAAGGTCCAAGTTCAACATTGACGATTGACAAAAGCCCAATAAGGCTTAGGTGGAGCATTGATGTTTGATCAAGGCTCAATAAGGCCGAAGTGTGCAATAATGATTGATTAAAACCTAATAAGGCTCAAATATAATGTTAATGATTAACCAAGGGTCTGATGAGACCCAAGTGTAACACTTATAATAGACCAAGGTTCGATAAGGCCCAAGTGGAACATTAATTTTTATATAGATGTAACTTTTCATGACTCCCTTCATCATGCTTCTCTTCCTCCTTATCCTTTGTGTTGGAAAATTTCAACTTTAGGAGTGTACCAGTGATAGAGTTAACTTGTATACTTGCTTCAATCTTCTAAATCTTCTCTTAAGCGGTAAGGGCCAAGTGCAACATTAATGTATCTCTGGATCGTACAAATACAATGATTGATTTATTAGTTACATATTTTATTTAACTATTTATAAATATAATTGTACTTATAAATATAATTTATAAGTACAAATATAATTATTGGTTACATATTTTAATTATACACTACAAGAAAAATGCTGATTTCGGATGGACAAATCCGTCAGTAAGGCCATAAATATGTTGGCAAAGCAGCATTTTTTGACGGGCAAAAGTTCATCGGAAAAGTTGGCACCAGAAAAAACTTATGTTGGCATTCTGTCGATTATCTCCGATAGATTATCCGTAAAAAATTACCGACAAACATCCTCTATCAAAAATACCGAGGGCATCCTGCTTTTATTTTTATATAGATTTGTATGTTACTATTGAAAGTGGTGATATTATACATAATGTGACTATTCCACCAAAAAAAGTTCTATCTATCAGTAATGACTGCTTTTGTTTTCAACAAATATTCCATCGATAAAGAGAATTATAGTTTTCGACGGAATATCCACCTGTAGTGGGAACAAAATTTTTCAATGAAATATCCGACGGTAGTGGGAACCTCATTTGCCGATGAAATATCCATCGGTAATGTAAAGTATAGTTTTTGACAATATTCTATCGTAAGGGGTCAACGGATGCCATCATTATTTTGTTTACTACCGACAGATAATCCATCAGTAATTTTGTTGTTAATATTTTTATGTTTATAATATTATTTGGTTATATATAATTATATACTACTACAATTTAATACTTTATAATGACAACATATACAAAACAATAATAAATTTAAAAGATCATAATTTTTATAATAATTTGACTAAAAAGTTGTTACCATACAGATTTGTCCTTTATAATTGTGTTTAGCAAGTAATCATTCATAAATTAGAACATACTATAGTTTTTGAACACAACATTCATAAAAAAGGACAAGTAATAATAAGTCTTTTAATACAATCTACTAATTATCATAACCTGGAGAGTCTGGTCGCTGCTGGTTCTCCTCTTGATGTTTGTTTTGTTGCTGATTTATTCAAAGATATTTTGTGTGTCAGTGGTAGTAATTGCATGACAATTGATTGAAGTTGCTGAAATTGACAACTAATTCGTTCATTTTCCTCCCTTATTTGACGAATCTCCTCCTCACTTTGTGAAAGTCGTTGTCTAAGTTGGATAACTTCTTCTGAAGCATGTGAACAAGTACTTGGTGCTTTCCTTTTTGTGTGAGGCTACTATCTCCACCTTGATAATCATGAGCAAGTTCTCCAACCCCGTAGAGTCGTCCCTTGTTCTTTCCACCAATAGTTTTGGCCCAACATCTAGATCTAACACTCACCTCCAAAGCAGGGTCAAAAGGGCTTGTATCTGATTTGCCAACAGATGATGATGCAACCTCAGACCTAGCTTGAGAATACATTCTTTTAAATTCTTCCTATTATTCAAACAAGGACAACTTTCAAACAAAGACAACTTTGAAAGACCTCATAAATATGCACCAAACGACCAAATTTCGCTGCCTGCAAAATAAAAAACATTGATGGTAAATAAATACACATTTAATCTTAAAATTATTAAGTTTTAAACAAATTATCAAATAAGTTTAACGTACATACTATGCGCATGGCGTGATCATGCATGCTAATGGAGCCACCTATGTGAAGGGTCCCACACTTTTCAAACGCTTGATTGCAGCTTGTGTAGACTTGGTGTGGTAAGTAGATGTATTCCAATATGCTAACAGACAGTTCCACATGCCATCTGAAAACAATATGAGTAGCATACAAACCAAGAGGTGGGGGGAGGGGTGAATTGGTTCTTGTCCCTTAAAAAACTTGCTTTAATATCAGAGTTTAATGGATCATATCACAAATCAAACTTAGAATGCCTTTGATCAATCAACCTTTAATCTTTATGAAATGCAATTACAATAAAATTTCTTCCGTTGATCATGAAAGAGTTGAACCAATGAATGACAATCAATAACCCAGAGAAGCTACATCCAGTTTCCTAACCAACAAGCTAGGACCTAACTATATGCAATATGTTCTTACAAGTTTTACAATCACTCTTAACCAATCACCCTTTGTGATCAATACTTAGAGAAACAACCTTCTCTAATCTCTCTCTAGAGAAACTCTAAGAAGCTATTGCACAAGTTACAAACATAGAATTTCTTAAAGAAATACAACAAAGTAACAAGGAGAGATACAACTTGGGATCCAATGCAGATTTATGCAGATGATTAAAGAATCTTGAACCAAGGTTGAATAAAAATCTTAAAACAATCTCTCCAAAACTTTCTCTTTAGTAAGTGCCCAAAAGGAAATCCTCACACGGTTTCTTGATGTTTGTTGAAATAGAGGATTTGTGGGTCATACTCTGAAATGCTCTTAGTATCTTTTCTCTCAAAAGAATGGGTTTCAAAATTTGTTGTTCTAAGAGCAAACAAGCAACAACTATTTATAGAGAAACAATTATAAATACAGGTAATCGATTAAATCACTTAAGTAATCGATAAATATGTTCTTCAGGCTTTCTGAAAAAATTGATGAAAAATGTAACCGATTAAAACACCATGTAATCGATTACAACAAGAATCTCTAATCAAAATAAGGGCCAAGTAATCGATTACTACGGTGTTGTAATCAATTACAACAGGAGGTTCATTTTATGATTTTGAACTGTGTAATCGATTACCAATTGATGAACATTGGATACATGCCATGTGTTAAGACTCCTTGCAAGCGTACCAATTTGTCGTTGTAAGTTACAAAATTTATAAAGATCGTCTCCACAGGGAATTGAGCTACTCAGTTTATCCAAGTAAAACTTAACAATTCAATAGTTATGTATAATAAAGATGAACGAAATTTCATTTGATTACGAAAGTAACGAAAAATTACGAAACTAGTAAAATGAAATATATATATATATATATATATGAGAAAGTGGGTTTGGGTTTCATCATTCATACCCTTAGTATTCAATTAAGTTTACCATTTATAAATCATTTTCTATCCCTATTGATGCACACATTATTTCACCCCAAATTGATCCCTCGCATTCGAGAATCCTAAGGATATCTATCGAATATCGATCCCTCACATATGAAGTAATACCCCAGCATTATAATCATAATCACGTGCTAGTTGTAATCAAAACGTTATGTCCTATTCCTAGCAACGTAACGTAATGAGTAAAATCATTCAGTTCAAATCCTAAGGGCACTTTCCAGTCAAGCTTAAAATCTAATTTCATGAAACTAGTAATCAAGTAGAATCAAGAATTAAGAACTGAATGAAATTACCAATGAGGTATATAAAAGATTCATGCATAAATAAATATTAAAAGAGATACATAGGGATAAGAAGATTACATCCAATCCTCAAGAGAAGCTAGTCAATCATTGTGGAGAGCACCTCTTCAAGGGAAAAATTGATGAAGGGAACCATAGCCGCTTCTTTTCGGCAGAGTTTCCACACTAATTCTCACTTCTCTCACTCTCCTAACCTTCCTAATACTAATATTTAAGTTCCTAAACTCTAATTTTCGTTCCCTGGATTAAGAAGCCATATAAGGCATGCTTTGCTTCAACATTTTCATGGCTATTTATAGGAATTTTCCTCCTGCTTAAGTCCACTCGCCCAGGCGAGTGTTTTTGTGATGGAGGATCAATGCAAGCTAAAGAGCTAGGACTCAAGCACTTCAAGATCATATCCAATCTAACTTGTATCTCTTGGAAAAGCAAGAAGAAGCCCACAAAAGTAGTGGAAACACAAAAGGAGTGTTGTCTATTTTAACAGATTAAAAGCATCTTTTGATACCTATAATTGATTAAAAGCATCCTGTAATCGATTAAATCAGCCTGAAAAATGTAAATAGCTCTGTTTTAATCGATTACATGTCAAATTAATCAATTGTTTTGTTTATATATCAGTTTCCAGGGAGGATAAGAGCAAAATAATCGATTACCAAACCAAGTAATCGATTATTTAGGCTAAATAATCGATTACATGGATGAAATAATCAATTAAATCAGTAACGTCTGCAAAAGTGCGAAACTTAGAAGCCAAGGGTCATTTTAAAGAAAGCTTGCACTTCAAGCTACATTTGGGCTTCATTTCAATTTGCATTTACATTACATTTAGTGTCATTTAGCTTGTTAATTCATGGTCTACATAAACCACTCACAAATTGATTGTAAGGATATTTGGATGATTAATACAATTTATAAATTATGGTGAGAGTTTCTCTGTTGTTCTTGTTCAAGAACTTCTGGAGTCTTATCAATGGCTTCCCAATGCTATTGTGGTGATTCTTCCTAGACTTATTGAAGAGCTTCTCCATGGTGTCTTCATCTTCATCCCTAGCCTTTCTTCCATCTTTCATTTTCTGCAATTCTAAACTTCTAAACAGCCCCAATTGTCAAAGAGTGTTGGAATTTAGGTGTTCTTGAAGATTGCTTGAAGAGTGGGTTCTATTGCAAGGTAGATTTGAGAAATTTCATGTAAATGACTCCAGTCATTTACATTATGTCAGTCATTTACATCATTTTGCCTGCTTTTACTCACCTGGGTGAGCTAATCACATCTTCTTGGAACTTGAAGCTCACCTGGGTGAGCAAATTACACTAAGGAGGCTAGCCTGGGCGAGTTAAAGCCTTAAAGGTGTAGAAAGGTCATGGGTCTGGATGAGTTCTGGGCCATTTTACTTCTGACACCTCCCAAATTTGATTTTTATGCACCTTTTGCTTGCTTTGCTTGCTTGGATGCTTTGGATACATCGGAACCGATCAAAATACAAAATGTGATTGGATTAATCTTCCAAAATGTGAAAAACAACATTAATACAAGTACTAAATACAAATCAACTAGGTTTAGGGCAAGTTTACAAACAAATTTACTGAAGTCAGAAAGATAAGTGCCAGCATTGTAACCTTAATTTTACTAAAATGGAGCACGTATCACTCCCCTTAACCTAGAATCTTGCTTGTCCTCTAGCAAAGTAAATACACTAGGAGTATGGAAGATACTTTTAATATGAATATGAACATGCTTTGTAAAGAATCAACTTTCTAGAGTGATCAGAACACATTTTCAAATAGTCAATCTCAAGAATTTGAAAACAAAAGATGAAATTTCACAAAACCAAATGAGATTAAGATCAAGTCACATTTTATTTCTAAAGAACATCAGAGGAAACACCTGATTGTTTCAAACAGAGAAAAACCTCTCATAGTATTTAATTCTCCCACAGGTAAGTGTTTCTTCTCATTTCCATCACTGATATGTTATAGATTAATTTTGCAGTTCATTTCCCATCAAATCATAGTACATAATTATCATGGATCATTAGGGCTTTTATGGTTGGGCCTGGCTAAAAAGAAAATCTTGGTTTTTTTGGATATTCAAAAAGTACTTGAAAATAGGAGAGCAACCAAGGATAAAACAATGCTATCATCATTTTCCTATTTCTTTTTCTACCAAGATATCCATGCTTTTTATTCCAACTTTCCAATCCCCCAACTTTTCAACAAGGGATTTGTTTCTTTTTTCTTTTTCTTTCTTTCTTTATTTTCTTTTCTAGCTTTTAACTCACATGAATAGCCACTTTTAAAACAAAATCTTTTTCATCACATTTAGCTACCCCAACTGATACAAGTTTCCAACAAAATAACATCCCCCTTTGCTCTCATAACCTAAGGTATGGTAGGAAATTCTTATCCTAGGTTAGGGTTACAACAAAATATCAAGTGTTTGGCTCAAAGGGCTTGCAAATGGTAAAGCATTATATATTGGGATAGCTTTTTGGCCAGTGGCTTAAAAGATGTTCAAAAAGAAAGAAGGCCTAAATTATATCCATGAATCATATGTTATGACAATTAGAAATTCATGCAAAATTAACTATAAAACAGATCACTGAGGACACTCAATTTAACTTCTGTGGATGCATACACTCACTAAGGCTTAAGGTCTGTTTTCATGTTCAAATCAAATCAATGTTTCGAAAGTTGTTCTTTATCAATTCCATGTAAAAAGATTTGCCTTCATTTGATCTTTGGAAAATCATTCATTTGTTTTTCATTCTCAAAGTTTCCAAAATTCATTTTGTGGTGTTCTGATCCAATACAAAAAGCAAGTTTCAAATTATTTATCTGTTGATTCTTTTCAAAACATGTATGCTAGTTAAGTCCCAAAAGGATCAAAAATGTGTACTTTCCAATAAGAGAGAAACCTCTGTGTACACTACCAAAAAGAATCATAAATGCACACAAGCATTCAAGCAAACATCAAACATAGTAAATAACAAAGTATTGAACATAAACTACAAAGCGGTAAAGGAATATGAAAACAATGTCACAGATTTTTGAAGATCATGGCTAAGGAGCTTAGTTTCCTCCATTCAAATAGGATCTGCTACATTCTTCATCCTTAACTGCTTTGCCTCCTCTTCACAAAATTGACCTGTATCTAAGCTCTAACAAATCAGATGATACATTCAACAAGATAAGATAGAAAATTAAAAAGGTAAAGTTCAAACATATAATTTATAAGTATAAGACATAACAATAGCTTAAATGAAGACAAAAATTAAAAACATTGGGTTGCCTCCTAGGAGCGCTTCTTTAATGTCTTATTAGCTGGACGCCTTTGTTATGTCTTTGGCTCCCAACAATTGGACAATAGTGATGAGCCATTGGCTTTTGTGTTTTCCTCCAACATTTTCACCAGTTTCTTTTGTTTTTTTAGAGAGATTTGAATGGTTGATAACTGGTTTCTGTGAATTCCCTGCAAGAAAAAGCATTTTTAGAATGTGGAGGTACTGCTTTTAACTTTGTTTGTGATTCTTGATTCTTTTCTTCCTCTAACAATTTCTCAAAGATAAACTGTTGGTAAGGAATTTTCTTGAAAGCATTTGGTTGTGGGTGATAATCTAAACTGTCATTTTCTTCAGATTCACTCATCTCCTCTAATGCTTCAGCTAAGATTTTCTCTGAACAATCTTTTCCTTGAACCAACCTCTTGGAATCATAAATTACTTCATCCAAGACATCCACTCTAAAACACTCCCTCGGTTCCTTTGGATTGACTTGTGTGTTTGCTGAAAAAGGTTCACTTTTATGCTCAGATATTTGTTTTGCAAGCTGTCCAACCTGAACTTCAAGATTTTTAATAGAAGCCTCAGTGTTCTTTTGATTTGTGATGGACATCCGCATAAATTGAGTTAAAGTATCTTCCATTTTTGAAATTCTATCAGGATGAGTTTCTTGTTGTTGTTGTGGACCCATATTTGAAGAACCTACATAAGAGTTGTTAGAAGGACCTGCATAAGAAGAGTTAGTGGGACCATAATATGCATTATCATTTTGCTGCCTCCAGCCATAAGAACTTGGACCATCTTTGTAGCTTTGATAATTTCCTTGGAAGTTCTATTGAGATCTGGTCTAATTTTGCATATAATAAGCCTCCTCTTCTTGTTGGCAATCACCATGTGCTTGCTGAAATTTTTGAGGAAGTTGGCCTATCTATTTTGTTAAGGCCTCAATTTGTTGAGTCAAGAGTTTATTTTGAGCTAGAATTGCATTTTGAGTATCTAGCTCCATTATACCTTTTCTTTGAATAGGAGATCTATCATAGTGAGACTGGTAATCACTGGCTGCTATGGAGTCAATGATTACAATTGCTTCTTCAAGACTTTTTGACATCATTGTACCTCCAGTTAAGGCATCAAGAATCATCTTTGTTTGAAGTCTCAAACCACTGTAGAAAATAGGTAGTTGTGCAGTATCATCAAAGTTATGGTTTGGGCACCTCCGTAGTAAGGATTTGAATCTCTCGCATGTTTCACCAAGAGGTTCATTAAACCCTTGGGAAAAAGTAGCAATTGCTGATTTTGCGTTTATGAATCTAGATGGGGGAAAGAATCTGGCAATAAATTTTTTCTCCACTTCTTCCCAAGTGCTAAGACTTTTATTCGGTTGGGATTGAAGCCATATCTTTACCTTACCAATCAAGGAGAACGGAAAAGCTCTGAGATAGACAGCTTCAGCATCTGCATCAGACGCTCTCATGGTACTGCACAGCTCCATGAAGGTAGACAAATGAGTGTAATACCCTGAAATTTCAATAACTGCAAATATACGTTATATGAATTATTCTTGATGTAAGTATTAGATTATGAGAAATTTGGTTGGTCTATATTTGAATTAATTGGATGAAATACCAATTAAAGACATTAAGGAAATATTTGAAGAGAAATGACCATATTACCCTTTCCTTAAATCAGAAATTACAGAAATACCCTTAAGGTGAAAATGACGATAATGCTCCTGAATATTTTAAAAATCACAAAAATGCCCCTAGATATTTTAGTGAGATATTTTAAGATGGAAATTATATAAATGCCCTTGGATATTTTGAAAATGACAAGAATACCCTTAGATATTTTTGGCTAGATATTTTATAGTAGAAATGACAAATATGCCCTTAGGATGAATGATGAATTTACCATAATGCCCTTCAGGCCAGAAATGACCAGATATCCTTAGAGATTTTGTGAGAACCTGATGAAATTACAGAATACTCTTGACTGGCAGAATATCAAAATAGTTTGTGACAAGAAACTCTAGAATAAAATTTCTATGAATTTTATAAGGTGACAACTTTGAAACATTAGTCAGAAGAATT
>PYAF01003904.1:63478-79610 GCA_007407185.1 Glycine tomentella | reverse complement strand
GAGTTCAGATGTTGTTGAGTGTTTCTATGAATTTCTATGAAGTTCATGTGTTGCTAAGTGTTTTATAAATCTCTATGAACTTCATGTGTTTCTATGAATCGATGTACATGGATGATATGTTAAGTTTTTGTACATGAGTAATAAGCTGAGTTCTGTACTTGATTAATGTTGAGTTTCTGAGTAAAGCACATGAGACAGTGATTGAGAAGTGGTGTTATTTTGATATTTTGCTTGGCGGGGGTTAATCCGTGTTATTTTGATATTTTCCTGGCGTGGGTTAATCCGTGTTAATTTGATATTTTTCTTGGCGGGGGTTAATCCGTGTTATTTTGATATTTTGCCTGGCGGGGGCTAGACTGTGTTAAAATAAAAAGAGAATCATGAATCATATAATTTTTGAGGATGTTGTTATGACTATCTGTACATTGTATGTATTCTGTTGTTTAAATTATGTTTATCATGAACTTACCCTGTATTTTGTGTCTGTGGTTGACACCTGCCATGAACTCGATTTTATTCGGGCGAGCAGATGAATAGAGGAGAAAGAGATTGTCAAGAAGTTTTGTTTAAAGATGTGTTATTTGAAGAATGTTATGCTTAAGGATGTATTCTGTTGAGATAGAATGATTTAGTTATTTGTATCATGTAAAAAAAACCGAATTCAGTTTGTACTCTTATTTTACATTACATAAGTGTAATAAATATTAATCAGTAATGGAAATCTTTTTGAATATCAGTTATTAGTAAATTTAGTTTGGTATTTTTAAGCAAGTTGAAAAGAATTTTCATCAAAAATCAACAAAATACAAGATGGTAAATTGAGGCGTTACAGCAGGCTTCAATTCTACAACTTTTTTACTGAAAGGAGGAATGACTATGCTGTTGTAATGTTTTGGTCCTTGATGATACGCATAGTCACCAAGAGTCCTCCTTGGTGGTCTATCTCCCCCTCATTTATCAGCCATAATATAAATTACAGGTGGCTTTACTGGTGAAGGAAAATAAAAATAGAAGAAGATTCACTTATTGACTCTTTGGTTGTTTGTTTCTTTTCCTTCTTTTAAGATCTTGGTAATTTCTGAATTTAAATAACAATTTATCTGCAAGAAATTTACCTCAAAAAGGAAAAAGAACAAACTTGCAATAACTCATAAGTACCGAGGTTAGGGAAAATAAAATAAATAAAACACAAGAGAATTTATAAAAAAAAAAAGTCCTATTCAACTGAAAAATTAAATTTGAAAGAACTAAGTAAGTGACTAAAGTTCCCGGCAACGGTGCCGAAACTTGTTAGGATTCTTGGCAAGCATACCAATTTGTCATTGTAAATTACAAAATTTATAAATATTGTCTCCACACGGACTTGAGCTACTCAGTTTATCCAAGTAAAACTTAACAGTTCAATAGTTATGTACAATAAAGATGAGCGGAATTTCATTTGATTACGAAAGTAACGAAAAATTATGAAACTAGTAAAATGAAATATATTTATGAGAAAGTGGGATTGGGTTTCATCATTCATACCCTTAGTATTCAATTAACTTTACCATGTATAAATTATTTTCTATCCTTATTGATGAACACATTATTTCACCCCGAATTGATCCCTCGCATTCGAGAATTTATGCCCCTTTTGCTTGCTTGGATGCTTCGGATACCATTAGAACCTATCAAAATACAAAATGTGATTGGATTAATCTTCCAAAATGTGAAAAACAACATTAATACAAGTACTAAATACAAATTAACTAGGTTTAGGGCAATTTTACAAACAAATTTAGTGAAGTCAAAAAGATGAGTGCCAGCATTGTAACCCTAATTTTACTAAAATAGGGCACTTATCACCATGCATGATGAACTGAATCAATTTAAGAGAAATAAAGTTCGGGAACTTGTTCCTAGACATTCTTCTCTCAAACCTATTGGCACTAAATTGATTTTTAGAAACAAACTTGATGAGAGTGGTATCATAGACAGAAACAAGGCTAGATTGGTTGCAAGAGGTTACAACCAAGAGGAAGGCATTGACTATGAGGAAACTTATGCTCCAGTAGCAAGGATAGAAGCCATTAGGTTGCTACTTGCATATGCATGTTTGATGGATTTTAAACTATTTCAAATGGACGTTAAAAGTGCTTTCTTAAATGGATAAATTAAGGAGGAAATCTATGTTGAGCAACCTCCTGGTTTTACCGATTTCAAATATCCAAACCATGTCTTTAAACTAAAGAAATCTCTTTATGGTTTAAAACAAGCTCCAAGGTCTTGGTATGAGAGATTGAGCAAATTTCTGCTTGATGAATCTTTCATAAGAGGACATGTTGATAAAACCTTGTTCATCAAAAGGTAAAGCAATAATATATTATTGGTTCGAGTATATGTTGATGATATAATTCTTGGTTCAACTAATCAATCCTTGTGCAAAGAATTTTCTATCTCTATGCAAAATGAGTTTGAAATGTCAATGATGGGAGAATAACATTCTTTCTTGGACTTCAAGTGAAGCAAATGAAGAATGGGACATTTCTAAATCAAACCAAGTACTGCATTGAAGTGATCAAAAAGTTTGAAATGGAGAAAAGCAAAGATGCTGCAACTCCAATGGCAACAACAACCTATCTTGACAGCAAGTAGACCAGATATTATGTTGAGTATGTGTTTGTGTGAAAGATATCAAGCAAATTCCAAAGAATCACACCTCACTGCAGTCAAAAGAATCATCAAATATCTCAAATCAACACCAAAAGTTGGTCTTTGGTATCCCAAAGGTGCATCACTCAACTTAGTTGGATATTCTGATTCTTATTTTGCAGGATGCAAATTGGATAGAAAAAGAACTAGTGGAACTTGTCAACTACTAGGCAGTTCACTAATCTCATGGCATTACAAGAAGCAATCTTGTGTTGCTTTATCAACAGTTGAAGTTGAGTACATCTCTGCTGAAATTTGTTGTGCTCAAAGCCTTTGGTTGAAGCAACAATTACAAGATTTTGGTTAGAATTAAAAAAAATACCCTTGTTATGTGACAACACAAGTGCCATCAACATATCCAATAATCCAATAATGCACTCAAGGACCAAACACATTGAGATAAGACATCATTTCCTTAGAGATCACATCCAAAACGGTAACATCAAAATTGATTTCATTGATACACATAATCAATTGGCTGATATATTCACTAAACCTTTGGCTAGATATAGATTCTATACTCTTAGGAACATGCTAGGTATCCTTGATGAATCCAATATATAATAGCTTGCTTCTTATGTGCTTATATATGTGAAATTGCATCTTACTTGACTAATCATCACATGTGCCTCAACATTCAAAATTGGCTGCATAATTACTATTCATTCTGCAAAATGCTTTGTAATAATCGATTACAGCACGGGATAATCGATTATTTGATGTTTATGTACATTCAGAGTCATTTTCTATATCATGTAATCGATTACATTCACAGAATAATCGATTACTGTCCATCAAAATTGAATCCTCAATCTTAATTCTCTTTGGAATAATCGATTACTTATCGAAATAATCGATTATTGTTCAAACAAAACTTCTTCTGATTCAAATGTTTCCTATAATAATCGATTACTGTACGGGATAACCGATTACACCATTGTTAAGAATGAAATAATCGATTACATAAGCTAGTAATCGATTGCATATGGTTGTTCTCAAATCTCTGCAGATATTTTGGAAATCTAAACTATCATATCTCTAATTAAATTCAAAATTTGGATCTGTCACTGAGTAGTTATGGCCTAGATATGTGAGATAACTGCTCCAACGTTAAAAATTCAAATTTGAACTCAAAATTTTGGTTATAAATTCAACCCTTGGTGTAGAATCACTCACACTCATCCAAGTCTTTTGCTTTGTATTTTCTGAAGGTCTTCTCTTCTATTTTCTCTTTCTCTGTCACTACCCATTAATCACTACCTTCTAAATTTGCCATGTCTACATCTAAGAGATCGAAAACCAACAAAAGAAAGGTTGGAGAATCTTTTAAACCTGCAGTAAATAGGTTAGATCAATGGTTCTCCAGTGAGTCTGAGAAAATGACCTATTTGCAATTCAATGCCACAAGACTTGTTATGCCTCCCAAATACCTTAACCTTAATTGGTTTATCAAGGAGGAATTTCAGTTTCCTACTTTGATAAAGGCTCAAGGGCTGAAAAAATTTGTTGAACTAAAGGGTACTTTTTACCCTGAGTTAGTGAAGGTATTTTTTACCTTTGCTAAGGCTAGCATGGATGGCATAATTCGTTCCCAAGTGAAAGGTGTTCCCATGGTAATAGATGATGAAGTATGTGAAGCTGTTGCTGGAATCTCCTCTGCTGGTGTGAGGAGATTTGATGAAGAAATATGAGGGTATAACAAGATTAACACTTATAAGAAGTTGCTACAAGACCCACAAGCTAGGATGAAGACAAGGCTTGGTGTAGGTAATCTGACAAGGGAGGATAGGTTGCTTCATTACATCATAACCTATATCCTTACCCCTAGGTCTACCAAGCATGCTCAAATCATAGATGATGATTTGCAGCTTGTTTATGGTTTGAAGACCTCTACTCAAATAAATTGGATTATGGTTTTTATAGAAATAATGGTGAAATCCAATAGGCTGATCAGTTATAATTTCCCTTATGTTGTTCTTGTATCTAGGTTTATAGGTTATTTTCAGATTGATGTAACAGATGAGGTAGTTGATTATACTACTGATACTACCAGCCTTATTATGGAGAAACATCTTAATAAGCTTGGCTTGGTAAAAACAGCCAATGGGTGGTTAATGGCTGGACAAAAACCTCAAGCTGGAGGTGGAGGAGGTGCTGCTAAAGAGGGAGAAAAAGATGAAGGAGAACCTACTCCACAACAATATTCACCATTTTAATCTCTCATGATTCAAAAAATGGATGCCTTATTGTCTCTCCATCATGAGAACAAAGTAGAGACTAATTCATCCTTGGAAGATATGAAGTCTAGGCTAGAAAATAGTTCTTGATGATTTTGATAAACTCATTTAGGTTGCTTGTGTTTTCTTTCTTGTTCTGTTGCTGTTATGCTTTGGTCTTTTTTTTTTTTTTAAGTTTCCTGCTTAATGTACTGTACTATTTCCCTTTCCATTAATGATATTTCAATTTCTATTTCTCATTGTTTGAGTTGCTACCTTTTGTCTTTGATAATCCAAATAGGGGGAGAAATAATTGATTGAATTGATTCATAACTAAAGGGGAAGTTGCTCTGTTTTGCTCTGTTTTTGCAAAGAAAATGATTGATGAAATTACTTAAGTCACAGGGAGCAAAAATAAATGAAAGAAAATCATTAATGTTTATGCAAGAATCATTCTTGACACTTGTTCTTGGCCAAGAGGCTGATTTGATTTCAGGTTAACAAGTTTTAGTCTCCTATTATTCATCCCTCAAAGCACTTAAAAGCTAAACAAATGGTCAATCAATATTTGGCATGTTCAAAGCCAAAAAGGGGGAGTGTAACACCCTGAAATTTTGATAACTTAAAATATATGTGTGATGTGTTCTTTGTATAATTTGATCACTTTATTAATTAGGATTAGTTTAAATGTTATGTGAATTATCCATGTGAAATTGCTCGGTAGATGTCAAGTTATGTGGGATTTGGTTGATTTGCATTGTAATTGAGTGATTCCGAATTTAACCCGAAATTGGTTTTAGTAAAATCACCATTCTGAATTGGTTAATCGTTGGATCAATTTCAAATTTTAAAAGTGGGTTTCTAACCCACATATGTAACATTTTACTGTTGGGATTGTGAAAATTATGTCTGTAGCATGAGAAATTAATTTTTCACTAAAGTAGAAATTCTAGAATCTGGTCAGCTCGCCCAAGCGAATTTGGTAGGCACTTTTGCTCGCCTGGGCGAGTCAAGGCGGTGTCGAATACATATTTAAGCTTCCAAGTCATGAAAATGGAGGATTTTCATCCTCCCAAAGCTTCCTCAACCTCCCACCATCACCCTCCACCACCCAAGACCACCGGTGACCACCACGGGCCGCCGTTGCTTGCCACGAGACCACCGCACAGAGAGGAACCCTTTAATCAAAGTAGAATCTTTGAAACTCTTCTCAAAGTTTTGGTAGAGAACGGAGCTCTCAATCCTTCTTTCTTGGTTTCCTTGAGGTAATCTTAGTTTCTTTTGTCTTCTTCTAGCTAGTTTAAGCCTCTCTTGATATCTCTTGTGATTCGGGTACCGTTATTGGCTGTTTCTATACTTCCTTTGAAAGCCTTTTGAAAATGAGATGTTGTAAAAGTCTCCTTTTTATGAAACTGATATCATTTCTGTGATCCTTGTTGAACCCTGGTCACATTGGTGTGATTGGAATTTCAAAATGATGTCTTTTGATGTGAACTCTCAAAACACCCTTTTAGTCCCTTTTTGATTTGAGTGGGTATTTGACCCCAAATGTTAATATTGATCTTACCTTGGAAATCTATACTAAATTGTCTTCGATTTGGTATATAGAGCTCTACGTTTGGACGAAAACACGCATATTAAAGGATCTCAAAACAACATCGTGAGGCTTTAACAGGAGAACTCCTAGTTAGGTAAGGGGAGTTTATTATTTTGGTGATAGTTTAGATACCATAGTTGGGGGCCAGGGAGTCCAACTGTGAAGATAACTGTCTGTCCCTACTGTGTGCTGGTTTTCAAGAAAAACTAAGTTTTTAACTAATGGGATGCGATGTATTTATGATTGATGTGTGTTTATTCCTGTGAGTGCTCATTTGAAAAACTAAGTTTTGAACTAATGAGATGCGATGTATTTATGAGATATGTGTGTTTGTTCCTGTGTGTGCTCGTTTTTAAGAAAATCTATTTTTAACTAATGGGACGCGATGAATTGGCTTGTTGATGGATAAAACTGTGAATGATATTGTTGTTGTAATGATTGGATTTTTGGGAAAAGTATTAATTAAAGAGGAGACTCTGCCCAAAATTTTATAATATGTTTTCCTATTGAATTCTTTATTAAATTTTTAAATGGGCATAAGAGTATGTGATAATTTAAAATTTTCCTAAAAATATCAGTATTGTGATATGATGAATTGTGACTGTTTGAAATTTGGGTTGTCTGAAGACTTGGGGAATGTGAATCTCAGGCATATGTATTATGCATAGATGTGAAATGTGATTGCTTGTGATGTCGTTGATGATATTTAAATTGAGATGCCATTGATGTAGTTGATGATGTTTAAATGAGATGATGTTGATGTAGTTGATGATGTTCAAATGATATGATATTGATATGCATAATGATGATATTGAGATGATATGATGTTGAGGTTGATAATGACATTGATGAGAGATAATGTTGATGTGAACAATGTCATTGTGTGTGGATATACATGGATACCCATGGAGGGTGTATGAAGGGTTACCCTTGCGAGGAAGGATTTGTTCCTGGCCAGGTCATACATTGATGGTGCCTATGGTTGTAGGCTGTGTATGTACACGTGGGATGCAATGACCAGTTGGTTACCCTTGCGAGGATGGATTTGTTCCTAGCCACGGTCAGTGCATCGATGAGCCCACATTAGTGTGTTATTATGTACATGGAGGTGCATGACGAGTTACCCTTGCGAGAAAGGATTTGTTCCTAGCCGGGTCATGCATTGATGATGCCCATGTTTCATACTTCATTTGTATGTGTGGAAATAGAATGAAGGCACTCGCGTACCTGTGGGTTTCAGTGGGCTGAGAATGTAGGTACTGAAGGGTCATCAGGTTTGGAATTCCCTTACGACGCTGGTTGATCACCGGGTGGGGGAATGGCCAGTGCACGACAGGGTGTCCCTGATAGGCGGTGAATCATTTTTCCTGTGAGAGGCTATTTCCGGGATATGGTACCACATTGCATGCTGATAGATGAGTCAGGTGCATGCATCATTCTATGCATGATTGTTTGAGTTGTGAAATGCATTGGATGATTGGCTTGTTGAGTGTGTATTGGAATCATGGATTTTTGTTAATGATTGTGGTGAATAATGTTGTTTCCTTCCCAATTGCTGCTATCTGATGTTTTTTGGTTTTTATATAATAAACTCACACTTGCATTTGTTATACTGTGTGGTTGGTACCTATGATGATCGCAAACTTTCGTTCGTGTGAACAGATGAGCAGCAATAGGTGACTTTGGAGGGAGATCTTCTTTTCGGTTGGAGCCGCCAAGCCGACGTGATTTTGGAGAAAGAGTTGTGTTTTGTTAATCAACTCTCTCTCTTAGTTAGTCTTTGGCTTTTTTGTTGATATGTAATGTTAAGTGTATATACATGTAAAGCTAAAGGAAGTTCTAACATGTGGATGACATGTACTAATTTAATATATATGTACAATGTGTTTAAATATGTAATTGTAATATGTGTATGATAATTATATTATAGCGAAAAATTTACCATCATTTTCATAATCAAATTAATGAAGTTTTATTAAAAATTGAAATATGCACGATTAGGAGTTAGGGATATCGTAGCGACGAGGTGGGTCGTTACAGGGAGATTGTTGGATATAGGGGGAGTAGCAAGAAGATGAAGCTAAAGAGGAAGCTTGTGCCTTAGAAGAAAGTTTTGAGTTTTTCACATGCCAAAGAATTTGTAATTTGTTCAAGTGTATGAGAGGCTAATCTTATGATCCTTGCATTGCATGAACATGGTCATTAACTTGCATACATGATTTCATTAAAATCATTAAAGCTATTCATGATTTCAAAAGAAATGAAATTCTCATGGTTAAGTTTTTGGAAAAATGAAATCTTACTACTTTAATCGATTACATAACAGATTAATCGATTACAAGCTTCTGTTTTGATTTTGGAAAGCCTTTGAGAACAATTTAATCGATTACAACCTTCTCGTAATTGATTACATAGAACAAAAAGAAAATCATGTCTTCCTATTTTAATCGATTACCATAAATCATAATCGATTACTGAAGTTCAATTTTTATGTGCCTGACTAACTTAATCGATTACCACATTTTGTAATCGATTACATAAGTATATTCTAGAATTGTGTTCATCTGGTTTAATCGATTACCACAAAATGTAATCGATTACATAAGCTTGTTTTACAACTAGACCTGTCTGCTTTAATTGATTACAGCTTGGATTAATCGATTACTTTGTTCGTTATAAAACCTAGAATAAGCTATGAACATTTTAATCTATTATTTGGTAATTTAATCGATTACATATGCTATTTTAATTGATTACTAGGTGTTTTAATCGATTACATTCTCTTAAAAAAATCTGTTATAAATAGAGAGAAGGCTTGTCTGAACTTTTAACTTGAATATCTCAAATTCTCTGCGGATATACAAGCCTTCTCAAAGTTAGAAAGTAATTTTCTGAGTTAACGAAACTCTTGTCCCACTCTTTAATCTTCATGGTGTATTGAAAGATTTCTTGGGCAAGATTTCCAAAGAAGCTTTTGGAGAGAAAGTTCTGAAATTGATTTCTTCATTTCAACTCTTATTGGTAACTCATATTCATTGGATCATGAGGTTGTCTCTCTCCATTAATTTTGTTGTAAATTCATTTTTGAGTTCTTGGTTGTTTGTAACTATTGTAAAGGGTTCTTGAGGCTTTTTCTAGAGTAGGTTTCTTTAGAGGGAAAGAGTAAAGAAGGGTTCTCTATGTATTAATCACTAGGAGTCTGATAGGATTTTAGATTTCTATTCTTTATCTAGGCTTGATAAAGGGTGATTGTTGTAAAGCTTGTAAGAACTGAAATTTGATAATAGTGGAACTTTAATCTAGTGTTGATTAGAAGAAACTGGATGTAACTTCTCTTGAGAAGTGAACCAGTATAAATTCTTGTGTTGGGCTAAGTGGTTTGATTGATTTGAAGCATTCTTGGTTCAATTGTGATTAAGATCCTTTAACTTTGATTTTACAAATAAATTTTAAAAGACCAAGTTTAAACCAATTCACCCTCACTCTTGGTTATTGTGGGTATTCCTATTGTTTTCAACACCAACTCAAGAAGAACAAGGGTTGGATTTTGTACTCTCAAGTTGAATTTAATTCCAGCACTTATAGTGGCAATTGTAGTGGCAATAAATATGCCTTTAGTGACAATAAACAGGCTTATAGTGGCAATTGTTTAATAAGTGTAGCTGCACTTGTAAGTAAATTTTAGCACCTGTTAAGCTTGTAAAATTGTAGTTTGCACGTGAATGACTTAGCCATAAGTCATCATGTGAATAGCTTGCACCTCAAGCTTCATTAGCTTGCACCTCAAGCTTCATTAGCTTGCACCTCAAGCTTCATTTAATTTTTCATTTCATTCCACTTGCATTTAGCTTAGGTAGCTTACAAGACAAGCTTTAGGACCTTGGCTATATAAAGCCAACAAAAACATATTGCACAACTTTTTGGCAAATTAATAGAACGCTGAAATTTCTTGTGAGAGTTTCTCTTTTGTTCTTGTGCAAGATCTTCTTGGATCTTATCAATGGCTTCTCAAGGCTATTGTGGCGGTTCTTCCTAGACTCATTGGAGAGCTTCTCCATGGCATCATCCATCGTCATTCCTTGTCTAATTTCATCCTCCATTGCTTGATTGTTTGGATTCATTCATGTACACCGTAAAATTTCAATAACTGAAAATAGATATTTTGTGTATTTGTTGTGATTTTTTGATTATTTTATTAGTTTAGATTAATTGAAATGTTATGTGAATTATCCATGCGCAATTGCTTGGTGTAGATGTCAAGTTATGTGGAGTTGTTGGAGCTGCGTTGTAATTGAGTGATTTCGAGTTTGACCTGAAACCTATTTTAGTAAAATCACCATTCTCGATTGGTTAACTGTTCGATCGCCTTCAAATTTTAAAGGTAGGCTCCTAACCTTTATATGTAAATTTTGACCATTGAGATTGGCAAAATAACATCTGAAGAGTGATAAATTAATTTTTCACAGAAGTAGAAATTTTAAAATTGGGTCAGCTCCCTAGGCGAATTTTGGCAAGTATTTTGGCTCACCTAGGAGAGTCAAAGCGGTGATAAATTCGTAGCAGCAGCAAAAATCACGAAAATGGAGCTTTTTTCCTTTCCTAAACCTTCCCCCAACCTCCCACCATCACCCTCCACCATCCAAGACCATCGGTGACCACCACGAGCCACCGCTACTTGCTGTTGGATCACCGTACAAAGATGAACACTTTAATCGGAGCAGAATATTCAAAACTCAACTCGAGGATCCGGTAGAGAACAAAGCCTCCAGTCTTCCTTTCTTGGTTTCCTTGAGGTAATCTTGGTTTCCTTTGCTTCTTCTAGCTAGTTTAAGCTTCTCTTAGTGTCTCTTGTGTTTTGGGTACCGTTGTTGTGAGTTTTATACTTCCTTTGAAAACCCTTTGAAAATGAGATGTTGTAAAAGTCTCATTTTTATGAAATTAATATCATTTCTGTGATTCTTATTGAACCTCGATCACATTGGTGTGATCGAAATTTCAAAATGAAGTCCTTTTGATGTGGACTCCCAAAACACCATTTTAGCCCCTTTTAAAATTTGAGTGGGTATTTGACCCCAAATGCTAATGTTAGCCTTGTTTTTGAAATCTATACTAAATTATCTTCAATTTGGTATATAGAGCTCTGCGTTTGGGCCAAAGCACGTGAACTTAAGAGATCCCAAAATGACATTTCAAAGAGCTAACAGAGGGATATAGATAGGTAAGTGGAGTTTATTATTTAGTTATAGTTTTGGTACCATAGTTGGGGGCCAGGGAGTCCAACTATGAAGATAATGTCTGTCCCTGTTGTGTATTTATGATTGATGTGTGTTTCTTCCTGTGTGTGCTCGTTTTGAAGGAAAATGATGTTTTTAACTAATGTGATGCAATGGATTTGCTTGTTGATGGATAAAACTGTGAATGATGTTGTTGTGTTGATTGGATTTTTGAGAAAAGTCTTAATTACAGAGGAGACTCTGCCTAAAATTTTATAATTCGTTCTTTATTTAATTATATACTAAATTTTTAGATGGGCATGAGAGTTTGTTTTCTATACTGTAATCCTCCTCTTTAATTTAGAATTTTCCTAAAATACCAGTCTCGTGGTAATATGGATTTTGAATGAATGAGATGATATTGATGATTATGATGATGATGTTGAAATGAGATAATGTTTGTGTGTTTGGTGATGTTTAAATGAGATAATGTTAATGTGGTTGATAATGTTGAAATGAGATGATATTGGTGTTATGATGATAATGTTGAAATGAAATGACGTTGATGTTATTGATGACATTGAGATGACATGATGTGGATGTTGATAATGACATTGATGAGAAATCATATTGATGTGAACAATGTCTGTAACACCCCGGACGTGTTATCATTAATAATATAATAAGCGCACTATCAGCGTTAAACAAACGCGGTGCGGAAGCGATAGAATCGATTTTCTTGATTACATTATTCATGGAAATAAAATCACAACATAAGCATCATAAAACATCAAGCCCCAGTTGATCCAGTTACTAGACACATACATCATAGGCAGATACAAATAAAATCTTAACAGAGATAATCAGGAGGAATAAACATCATTTTATACATCAGGGTCTGTACATATTCATACAACTCAAAACAAAACCACACACGTGGTCATACAACATAATATGTACAGTACAATGGGTGAACACACACCCTAACCCTACACCGGGTACGAGACAGAGATCACTACAAGTCTTCTGATCTTCAACTGCAGCCCATGACCACTCCAGCAACATTCTGCTAGGGCCTCCTGCCCTATGGTCTCTTCCCTCCGCTAGAGGAAACACCTGAAAACCACAACCCCACACAGGGTGAAACATACGTCTCAGTAAACTCAGGATTCTGGGAGATCCTCCCTTACCCTGGTTCACCTCCAAGCATACACATATACAAAAACTATAATCAAGCCTAGGGCATTATCCTGGCATTCAGAATCTGGCTACTGAGTGTGTCACTGGATACTATCAGCATCAGAGGCATTCCACCTCATACTGGCTCTCACAGCCATCAACACATAAACTCAAAGAGCCTCACAAAACTAAAACGCAATTCATGGTATAACCACCCATCACTGGCTCTCACAGTCGTCTCCCAGAGGTACTAAAACATAAGTGTCAATTACTGGACACTTTCTATACCAGAGAGATATCGCCTCATAAACTGTATAGCATATTGCCTGAGGCACTCCTCAGAACTTCACTCAAACAGATATGGCTCATCTAAGAGGCTCTAGGCCCTTATCCCCTCGGGATGTCCTCTCTTAGAGATACAACATATCTGTGCACAATCAGGCCTGGCAAGAACATCCACATAGGGCAATCACCTCCAGGACCTTCACATACATATGCCTGAAAGAGATCATCTCACGCTGGAGGCATTCATCTTTCAGGACTTCCAGATCCACTGCCTGAGAGAGATCATCTCATACAAGAGGCACTCAATCCCTCTGGACTTCCAATCACGGTCTGAGAGAGATCATCTCACGACGGAGGCACTCCATCCCTCAGACTATCAAACCACTACCTTAGAGAGATCATCTCACACCGGAGGCACTCATCCCTCTGGATTTCCAATCACACCCTTGAGAGAGATCATCTCACACAGGAGGCACTCATCCCTCAAGACATCAGTCCGCTGCCTGAGAGAGATCATCCCACACAGGAGGCACTCAATCTCCCAGGACTTTCAACCACTTGCCTGAGAGAGATCATCTCACACCGGAGGCACTCCATCTCTCAGGACTTACAGAAACTGGCCTGAGGATAACCACTTAGGGCTTTCATCATCACTGCCTAAGGAGGAACATCCATACTGGGCAATCCGTCCTTAGGGCTTTAGGTGAAGAACAGTGGCACCTCACAGGGAGTATCAGCCATTCCCAGTGAGTCCTCAAACTCTTCCTCTGGCTAGGAAATCCCATCTAGCCGGATACTATTCCAGTATCCTTTAAATCATCACAGATTCATCATCACACTCACACTATCTCGGTGTCTATCCTAGGGTTTGATCACATATATATCTATATATATATTCACAACATGACACCATTCCGGTGTCCATTCCATTCCAAACATCAAAACGAGGCCACATTGGCCTTTCACAGCAATATAGATATATACATCAGCACTACACATTAATGGCATGGCATAACAATCATCACCCCACTTGGGTGGCAACCAAGAGCAAGGGATTTAATCCCAGAATGATGAGCTTACCTGGCAAGCCGTGCCTGCAGCTCCAGTCTTGATCAATGGTCTACGTCCTTGACAATCACAGTGCCAGCCCTATCACGGCACACAAGCCCGTATCACAAACCATTCAAGCAGATAAACATATACAAGCTCATCGGGCAGTCATCACTGCCAGAAAGAAAGGAACCACAATCCTTTCTATCAACCCCAAGTTATCTACCCTCAGGTTCATCAGGCTCATCCACTTTAAGCCTTTCCATAGACCCTCAGTGGTCTATCTCAACTCAGCCATGGCTTCAGAGTCACTACAGACTCAACACAAGCCATTCACAATGAGCATTACAGCTCTCACAATCCAACAACTCAAGGATTTCCATAGGGCTTGAACGGTTAGTCTCACAAGACACCGTTTCCATGGCCTCTCAGGCACAACAAGCCCACCAACAAGGCTCTTGCATGTCTTAGATCAAGTGACTCAGTCCAAGTCACACATGCACCACCTAGAGCCATAACCAACATTCACCAAATCACAAACTGAAAGCTAATCCTTCCTCCCCTCATCATCCTAAACACATCTCTCAACTGGACCCAGAGCTAATTCTAGCTCTATCAACAATGGGTCACTATTCATCAAAATCCATAATTGCAAATTAATCAGAGAAACACGAGTTTCTTACCTCAATGGCAACACCGAAGACCTCTGGGACACTCCTCCAAGCTTGGGTGTCCGTGGGTAGCTCCCGTTCCTCGCCAAACTCGAGTTTTCTTCACTTCTCTTGAGAATGGGGTTCCTCAAAACAAGGGGATTTTGGTGAATGGAGGAAGGATTCAAGCTCTCTCAAGGTTTCTAAGAGGTTTAATGGGTTTAGGAAGTGTTTTGGGTCACAAAGCAAGGTTATGGAAGCTTGGGAACCTCTCCCATGGCTGCTGGACGCTGGGGGAAGAAGAAGAGAAGGTTTTCTCTTCTGAAAACGCAACTGGCCTTTTATACTGGGCTTGTCTGAGGTCTGGCGAGATCCGCGCCAGATCCCGCGCCACCAGTGCCAACTGCACCGCCCTGTTGGCGCCAACCGCGTAGAATCCACGCTTCCAGCGTCAACTTTCAGAACCTGTGGCGCCATCAGCGCCAATCTCGCGCTATCCGCGCCAACCTCCAAAACCCAGCTGGCGCCGCCTGTAACACCCCAAAATTTTGAATCACAATTATTAGGGTAAAATGTTAATTTGAGGCAGTACAAAAGATTTGGGGAAAAATGACGAAAATGCCCTTGGACATTTTGGAAATGACCAAAGTGCCCTTAAGCATTTTAAGAAGAAAATTTTATAAATACTCTGGGAGGTTTGAAAAAGGATCAGAAGACCCTAAGGGTAACAATTACAGAGTTTCCCTGAACATTTTTTGAAATGACGATTTTACCCCTAGGGTGTGGGATAAAATTACCAAAATGCCCTTTAGGTCAAAAATTGATTAGATGACTTTAGAAATTCATGGGGACCTGAGTATTGGATAAAATACTTTTAGAGAACAAAATATTAACATGGTTGGTAGCAGAGAACCATAAATTGTAATTTCTAGGAATTTTGGAAAATATTTTGAAAAAAAGAGCTTAATATAGACTACCTCAGGTATCAGAAAATTATAAGAAAAGTATGGACATAATCTATAGAGTTTTCTCTTAATGATGGGAGGGATAAGTGTTCTAAATAAGTTAGTTTAATAATCTTAATAATTCAAAACAAAATAGACTAATAAGAATTCAAGTAAAATTATTACATGTAATTAAAAGAAAAATTGGTTGATTTGAATTCCTAATACAAGTTTTGGCCGTGTGATCTAGGATCAAAGGATAAAACTTTAAGAAGCTTCAAGATTGGCCACATGGAAGGCTAAGAAG
>PYAF01003904.1:49296-63378 GCA_007407185.1 Glycine tomentella | reverse complement strand
TTGTCGCTTATTTTATAAATAATATTATAACTATGTGGGTATATATATTTCTTTATGTATGTTTTATTCAAACTATATGTGTCATGAACTTACCCTTTTCTGTGTCTGTGGTTGACACCTGTGATGACCCCAATTTATTTGGGCGAGCAGAGGAACAGGAAAGCATAAGCTGTAAAGGATATTGAAGAAGAATGAGAAAAAAGTTTTGATGGACTGCATGTTGTGATTTGTAATTCTCTGTGGCATGTATTTGTGTTAGAAAGTATGTATATTATTTTGGACACTATATTTAGGACTGTATCATGGATTGTATTTATTTATTATAATTGTACCGTGGTGAGGACGAATCGTTTATGTTACAAATCAATCACAAACTTAAAGCAAAGAAGAAAAGAAACTTTTTTGAAAAAAAATTTACAACTAAAATCATTCTAATACAAAATGGTCACGGAATTTCATTTAAAATCAATCAAGCAAAGAGAGGCGTTACACCGCCAGCGCCAACCCTGGCGCTGATTGCGTGGAAATCCAGGGGAAATGGATGTTCCAGGCCACTTCCCGCGCCACTCGCGCCATCCGCACCAGCTGCAAACCATGGCGCCCCTAGTGCCAACTCTGGTGCTGACCGCGCCACATACCCAACATGGTTTTCTCAGCAGGACCTCTGGCGCGATCCGCGCGGAATCCCACGCCATCCGTGCCAGGACTCTGGGTCATTATAATATCATTGTGTGATGTGGATATACATCGATACCCATGGGGGTGTATAACTGGTTATCCTTACGAGGAAGGATTTTTTCCTAGCCAGGTCATGCATTGATGGTGCCCATGGTTGTATGCGGTATATATCCACGTGGGGTGTAGTGACCGGTTGGATAACCTTGCGAGGGAGGGTTTACGAATTTTAAGCATCCTAGGAGAGAAAGGGATTGTTTAAAATTCTGATCCCTAGCTATCCATGGTCAGTGCATTGGTGATGTTGTGTATGTGCATGCAGGGTGCATGACTGGATAACCTTGCGAAGGAGGATTTTTACGAATTTTAAGCATCCCAAGAGAGAAGGGGATTGGTTAAAATTCTGGTCCCTATCTATCCATGGTCAGTACATTGATGGTGCCCATGTTTCATACTTCATATTTGCATGGATGGAAATAGAATGATGGACAGTAAGTACTGGGGTACAAAGGGGCAATCACTCTGTTTAGAACTCCCTTGAGACTTAGGGCTGATCACCATGGGGGGAGAGACCAGTGCACGACAGGGTGACCTCGATGAGCTACTGCATCATTTTCTTGAGAGAGGAAATATCTATGAAGAAGGTACCACATTGCATTCTGAGAGTTGAGTCAGGTGCATGCATCATTCTGAGCATAATTGCGTTGAATTATGGAAAAGTGGATGACTAGTTTGTTGTATGTGGGTGTGTAACTGGTTGATTTTAGGAATGGTTGGAGTTATTATTGTTGTTATCTTTTAATTAGTGTTATATGGTACTTGTTATTTTTAGTAAGATAAACTCATCCTTACATTTGATGTACTGTGTGGTCGGTACCTGTGATGATCGCGAACCTTCGTTCATGGGAGCAGATGAGCAGCAGTAGGTGACCTTGGAGGGAGATTCTTTTTTCTGGTTAGAGCCGATGAACCGACGTAATAATGTTGGAACTCCTTTTGAAAATGAGTTGTGTTTTGTTAATCAACTCTTTCTTAATTAGTCCCATGATTCTTTTTGTTGGTCATGTAATTCCAAACGTAATTATTTGTAAATACAACTAGATTATGTTCTGACATGTGAATGATATGTAATGTTTTAAATGTACATCCATATGTATCCATTTATGTATTTGTTCCGTTGTATGATAATTGTATTATCGCGAAAAAATTTACTACCATTTTCATAACCAAATTAATGGAGTTTTCATTAAAATTTGAAATTCACATGATTAGAGTTAGTGATATCGTAGCGGCGAGACGGGTCATTACAATTCATGCCACTTCTTGCTCCAATTTTTGAGTAAGAGTTTGAGTTCTTGAAGATTGAGTTTCATTGCAAGGTAGATTGGGGAAATCAATGTCTAATGAGGTTAGGCATACATCACTCACCCACTACCGCACGTCTCCAGTACGTGTCCACTCCTTGAATGACACGTATGTACGAGTACGGCGCGTGGACAGCACACACCTGCAGCATAAAACAAATTATAATGCATGCTGAAATGACTCATTTTTTTTTTCTTCGCTTATTACCCTTTTTCATAAAGAAATTGTTTTATTCTATAATTTTTTTTCTTTTCCTAAATTAATTCTAAATGAATTAATTATCATCAAACAAACGTTTTTAAGTTCGAAATAATATACAGTCCAACATACAGTTTGATATAATACAATCCAAAATACAGGCCAACAGACTAATCCAAAGTCTAATACAAATTACATATTATTAGAATAACACAAGAAACAAAATATAAGCAATCCAAGCTTCCTCATGACATCTTCTTCATAACCATCCATTGCTTATGCTTCACTATTCCTCTGCTCGTCCAAATAAATTTGGGGTCATCACAGGTGTCAACCACAGACACAAAATAGGGTAAGTTTATGATAAACATAGTTAAGTAAAAGAATACACCCATAACTGACCATAATAACAATCAAAAGACAAAATGCATGATAGATGCGTGATTCTTTGTTTAAATGATGCATGTTCCTCTCAAATTCTCGTCACATGGTACCATAGTCAAGATAGCTCAACTCTTTTCTCTTTCTCTCGAAATTGGATCGAACAGTCAGGATAGATCAGTGTTGCAAAAGGACTCACACCCACACTACATGTGATCATCATGGGTAGGTGATCTCCCCACTGCCACTACCCCCAAGCTTAGACACCCTTTGTCTAAACGCTTGTCTCAATTCTAGCTATCTGACATACCTCCTCTTGAGGTAAATAACACGGACTAGCCCTCGTCAGGCATATGCAGATGGAATATGCATGAAGGAATTTCTTTTTATCTCATATTCACTCTTCATTGTTACTTTTCACTTTATATTTCATATGCTTAAATTTTCACCATGGAACTAACATAGAGTTCAACAACATATAAAACTTCTTCCACTGATCACATAAAACTTTATAAAAGCACTCAAGCATACATCCATAGTTCAATTCCATAAATTTCTCAAGGACAAGTCATAATACATCAAACTCATAAACTTTAATGAAACATTCCATTATGTTACTATAAAACAAATCAATTATTCCCTTAAATATAGTCATAATACATAAATTTTAAGTTACTTAATCATTCACCCATGGAGCTAGATTCAAGTTATTTATTTCAACAATTATTCCTTAAGCTAATTTCAAGTCACTCATCCAAATAATCATTCATTATACAAACTTTATTTCTTTGAAGCATTTTATCGAACACATGGTAAGCAAAGCTTAATTCTTTATGAAAATAAATGGGAATTTTAGCATAATTAATATCCAAACAATATTTATCATAAAGCTTCCCCATACCTTGCTTTCTTCTTAAAATTTGATAACCTTCCTCCTAATACTCTTAGCTTTCCACGTGAGGTATCAAAGTGGTAAGGCTTAAGTTTGCTTTTATTCTTTTGAAAATGAAAGGTGAAAAGGATGTAGAATGAAAAGGAAGGATGAAAGGAATGGAAGTTGCATGTGAACTTGCTTCCAAAAGCTTTTTAATTTTCGGTCCCCACCTTCATATATATATAAGATTGATGAATTGCTTTAAAATTCCTTTAATGCAAACTATCTCTTAGGTAATGATAACCTTGCTTTCTATGTGGTCCAATCACAAGGTTCCTAGCTTTTTAACCATACAAGTGTCCTATATCTTGAATTTTCTCAAGCCTTCTCCATTCCTCTTAATATCCACGGCCATAGCTTGGTTTTGGAGGCAATTTTCCCAATTTTTTCCTTGTTCACGTGAAATGGCTAGCTTTTATGGAAATTTTGTGCTTTGTTTTACTTATTATGTATCTTTAAATTGAATGAAATTGTTTCTATCATTTATGAAAGCCTAATTCCAATTGCCTTCATAGGAATAAAAATTCTAAAATTATTTAGAGACTAAATTAAGTCTTAGTAGCATTTTTAGGATGTTATTTAAGCTTTTTATCAAGTGACTTTATCTTAATTCTTATTGGTACATTTTGCCCTGAATTAATAGAATTGCTAAACTAACTTATTAACGAAGTCTATTCCTCCTATAATTAAGAGAAAATTCTATGGATTGTATTTATCCTTTTTCTGTGTTTTTCTAATGCTTGAGTTACTCTGGATTGAATTCTTTTCAAAATATCTTCCAAAATTCCTAAAATTCTAATTTATGGTTTCTTTTTCATCAGCTTTGTTAATAATTCATTATCTAGGAGCATACTGTATTTTTTATCAGGGTCTTATAGAATTACTGAGGCTATTTGACCTCTTCAGGGCTAAAGGATATTTTTGTAATTTTTAAAATGTCCAGGGGCATTTTTGTCATTTTTACTATAAATTCATATTAATAATCTTATAAGAAAATTCACACATATGTATTGAAATATGAGGGTGTTACACATGCTTTCAATGCCCACTCCAACGGTCAGATACTGGCAGAAGGTCCAACCTCAACGCTTCACTTGCGTGACATGTCCGACCTCAGAATGAATATGTCCTCCCTGGATATTTCAACAGTAACAACCCAGACACCACACGTCCAGGTTAGGGGGCTTGGCATAGCTCCACACTTATATTTCACAAAGTCATCAACATTGACATCAGACATCATCCGTCCATCCTCGAGGGCTCCTGGAGCTCATCATTTCTTTTATTTGTCAAGAACACCAACCTTGACACTGGACATTCTTCATCAACACTCACTCATCCTCTTTCGCTTGAAAGCTGGCTTAGAGGCTAGGCGCTTATGTATTGTACAAAATGGTAAAATTACACGTGACCATTAATGTGGGGTCTGTAACACCCCAAAATTTCAGAATTATAGTCAAATATTATCTTAGGTTATAGGAGAATTAATGGTATATGTTCAAATTATTTGGGTGAGAGGTTAACTAGAGGCATTATAAAAATGTTTGAGGAAAAGTGACCATATTACCCTTATTGTAAATTGGAAATGACAGAAATGCCCTTGAGGTTAAAATGACAATAATGCCCCTGGATATTTTTGAAAATTACGAAAATACCCTAGATATTTTAGAAAGATATTTTAGAATGGAAACTTACACAAATGCCCTTGAATATTTTAGAAATGACAAGAACACCCTTAGATATTTTGAATAGATATTTTTGTGATAGAAATGACAATTATGCCACTAGAATGAAGGATGAATTTACCATAATGCCCTTCAGGCCAGAAATGATCAGATATTCTTAGGGATTCTGTGAGAACCTAATGGAAATACAGAAATGGAATTACAGAATACTCTTAGATAGCAGATTATCAAAATAGTTTATGACAGAAAACCATAAGTGGAATTAGGTTTTTCTTAAGCATCCAATGGTATAAAAGGAAGAAAAACTTATGTTTCCATCCCTAGGTGTGGAGAGCACGTGTAGAACCAGGTAGAAAGTGGGAGAATATTCATGAAAGCCACTTGCAAAAGTGAGTCATGTGATGAATACAAGTGTTAGGATACTTGTAAGGCACATGATGAGGATTTTCCCTCTACATTTATGTGAAGCTTGGAAAATAATGGTGAAGCTTCATGATTTTGCCAACTCAAAGGGACACTTGGAAGGAGATTAAGAGAAGGCTTCATGAATTGGAAAAGTGTCAAGACATTTGTATGGTGTAGATTTAGTTTAAGTAAGATTTTTCTTAAAAGGCAAAAATCTTATCTTGTCCCTTTGGCAGAACACGTCGACAGTTCTAGACATTATTTCAACAATCCCAACGGTCAAAAGTTATATACGTAAGATAGGAGTATGCCTTTAAAAGTTTGAGGAGATCCAACGGATAACGAATCCAGAATCAATAATTTACTGAAATGGGTTTTTGGGAAAACTCAAGAACGAAGAAAAGGAAAATAGAAAAGATTACTCTCCAAGCTAAGCCTTTGCACGTGTAATATCAAGAGGAATGGAGAAATGTTGAGAACAATCAAGAAAATGGACACTTGGATGGTTAAAAAGCAAGGAGTCTTGCCATTGGTCAATTTGGAAAGTTAATTAATCATAACTTAAGAGATATTTTCATGGCTAAGCATTTAAAACCATTTCATCAACACTATAAATAAGGGGGTAGGGACTGAAAATTCAAGTCCCTTCAAGCTAAATACACGTGCAATATAACACTCCAAAATTTTGGAATCACAGTCAATTACTAGGATAAAATGTTAATTAGAGGCATATGGAAGGATCTAGGAAAAATGACGAAAATACCCCTGGATATTTTATAAATGACTAAATTACCCCTAGGAAGTTTAGCAAGATATTTTAAGAAGAAAAATCTTATAAAGACCCTTGGATGTTCTGGAAATGATCAAGAATACCCTTAGGGTGACAATTATAGAGATATCTTGAACATTTTTAGAAATGACGATTATACCCCTAGTGTGAGTGGCGAAATTACCAAAATACCCTTATGTCAAAATGACCAAGATGACTTCAGAAATTTGTGGGAACCTGAGTATAGGATAGAATACTTTTAAATAACAAATTATCAGCAAGGTTGGGGGCAGAGAACCCTAAAATAGAATTTCTACGAATTTTGGAAGATAGGATAAAAAGAGCTTAATCTAGACTACCTCAGATATCAGAAAAATTATAAGTAAAGTATGAACATAATCTATGAAATTTTCTCTTAAATATGGGAAGAAACAGTGTTCTAAATAAGTTAGTTTAATAATTTTAAGAATCCAAGCAAGATGGACCAATAAGAAGCAAGATAAAATTACTACGTAACAAAAGCATAAAATCCACTAAACCTAGGCTATTCTATGTGTAAAATGAAAATACTTGTGAAGATCATATAACATGAAGAAGAATGTGGAAATTAGACAATTGGAAGATAAGGATTCAATAGCCAATGAAAATCAAGCAAATGGAAAATAAGGTAAGTATGGTTTTAAGAAATATTTTGCACTTCCAAGGAGTAGAAACCGAAATTGGGAAGGCTAGACCAAGGGAGGCTACGTGAGATTGGAAAATAATACAAGAAGTTTCAAGATGAGGCCACTTGTAAGGAGGAAAAGATTAGCCAATCAAATGAAACCTAGTGGAAAGTTAGCAATGATAGCATTAGGAAGATTTTTATTTGAAGAAAACTTCCTTCTTGACTCTTATGGGAACGGAGAAAGCTCTCGATATTATTTCAAAAATCCCAACGGTCAAAGGTTAGATATATGGGATAGGAGTATGCCTTTAAAATTTTAAGGAGATCCAACGGTTAACGAATCCAAAATCATTATTTTATTAATACGGGTTTTTGGGAAAAAAGTCAAGAATGAAGAAAAGCACAAAGTATCTTCAAAACCTAGCTATGCCACGAAATTGATGGAGATTGCTCTCCAAGCTGAGCAAATCCACGTACACAACCAAAAGAAATAGAGAAGCCTTGAGAAATTTCAAGACAATGGACACATGTAGGGATAAAATTCATTAGCCAATAAAAAGAAAGCAAGTAGAAAGCAAAGCCATCATGATGTAGGAAGATATTTGCATTTCCTTAATACTTACCAATAAGTAGGAACCGTAAATAAGCTTGGACAAAGGGGGAAGTATACGTTCAATTAACCAAAGAAGGATGGAGAATTCTCTTGAAACAAGCCACTTGGAAGACAAGGAATGGCTAGCCAATGAAATCAAACCAAGTATAAAGTAAGCTATCATAACTTAAGGAAGATTTTTGTAGAAAAATCACTATATAAAGGATGATATAAACCGAAAATGGGGCTGTCCCTAAGGGAGTTTCACGTGCAAAAACCTCACCTAAAATGTTTCTATTTCATTCATTTCACATAAAGCAAAACCAAAGCCTTCCACCCTTAATTTCTCACGTGAAGACCAAGCAACCTTAGGAGCAAGAATCATTCAATTTCAAAGGAAGGAAAGATGTCCAAAAGTCTAAGGAAAGCAAGGTATGGGGGAGTTTATGATAAGCTTAGTTTGAATATTATTCCTTGCTTTATTTCGTTAAGTTTTGTAGACTAAGTGTTTGTTGAATTGTCTCAAAGAAGTAAAGTTTGTTACATGAATGATTATTGGATTAGATGACTTGATTATAGGTATTATGGTTATTTTAAAAGTAAAACAATTGGCTAATGGAAATATTTTACTAAAATCAAAGTGTCTTGGGTTTTACTAAAGTTTGTATGTTTCATTAAAAAATGTTTTTGTAAACTCTTGAAATATGTCTATTTTATGCTAGAATTATGTTGGAAACATGTTTATTTATTCTTAGAATTATATTGAACTTTATAAAGATTAAGGTTTAAGTAGATTTCTTTCAAGAATTCTATAAATTCAAGCTTGCACTCCATGTGTTTGATAATTGATTTCAATGAATGAAATATGTTTAAGAATTGTTGGTTTGAATTTTTATTGTTGGATTGAATTATATTTGCATGATTGAATGCTTTAAGCAAAGGTTTTGTATTATTCCATGTGTTGTGAAGTTAAAATACACAAAGATTATGTGTTGATAAGTGATTCTATACACTTTACTAAAGTTAACATGTTGCTTGGTATCTTATGAATATACATGAATTGGATGGTGAGAAATGAGTTAAGATGTGTATTATGTTGATGATGAGGCATTGGAATCCTTGTGTTATTAAATGTGTTGTGATTATTTATGGATTCCAAGAATTTTGTTGAGCTATGGTTGTATGCTTAGATGTTGTGTAAAGCTTTATGTGATGGTGGAAAGAAGTTTTACATGTTGTTTAAAAATCATATGCCAAGAATTGTAAAGAAGTGACAAAATGAATCATTCATGCATTTTCATATGCATATGCCCTACGGGGGTTAAGCCGTGTTGCCCTGCGGGGGTTAAGCCGTGATGTTGACCTCAAAAGGAGGTGTCAGATAGCTGACGATTAAGACGAGCGTTTAGACAAGAGGTGTCTAAGCTGGGGGGTAGCCACAGTGGGGAGATCACCTACCCATGATGATCACATGTTGTGTGGGTGTGAGTCCTTTTGCAACACTGACCTACCCTGACTGGTCGATCCAATCTGTGCCACTGGGATGAGGCTATCTTGACTATGGCCATTTGATGATGAAATGTTGAGAAAATGCATCATATAAAGAAGATGAGCATGCATTACATGCATCACGTGATGAGTATGTGGAATGAATTATTTATTGATAAGTATGTTGTGTGTTGAATATTTGATCTGTGTGCTGTGTAGATGGTGTGAATTAAGTTGTGGGTAAGTAAATCTTTTATGTATATTTTATTCAAACTGTGTTTGTCATAAACTTACCCTATTTTGTGTTTATGGTTGACACCTGTGATGACCCCAATTTATTTGGGCGAGCAGATGAACAGTAGTAGTTGAGCATGGATAACAAATTGAAGATGTGATAAAGATGTTGTAATTTTTATTTTGTAGCTTATGACATGTATTTGGACTATTTATTAATGGGCATGTAACATGGACTGTATTATATTCTAATCTGTATTGATGGACTGTATTTTTATGAACCGCGGTGAGGAAAATCGTTTATGTTACAAATGAATCATAGAATCAAAGTAAGAAGAAAGAAATTTTTCATGAAATTTATAACTAAGATAATTCTAATACAAAGTGGACACGAGATTTCTTCTAAAACCAATCAAATACGAGAGAGTAAAAGGAGGCGTTACATGCAATCTCTTCCTTCCATCCTTTCCTTTTATTCTTTCATGTTACATCCTTTGCATCTTCCACTTTCAAGAAAAAATAAAAGCAAAACCTAAGCCTTGCCGTCTTGATACTTCACGTGGGATCTAAGAGCTTTTAGGAGGAAGTTTACCAAGCTTTTAAGAAGAAAGAACAAGGTATGTATAGGGGAGTTTATGCTAAATATAGTTTAAGTGTTACCTTGTTTAAGTGATGTTTTGTTGGAATAAGTGTTTGAATCTTGTGATATATATATATATATATATAAGAAGTTGTTGGATTGGAATTATATTTGCATGGTTGAGTGCTTTAGTAAAAATTATGTATTATTCTTTGTGTTGTTGAGTGTTTCTATGAAAGCACACCATGTGTTTGATAAAATGTTTTAAAGAGACAAAGATGGTTTAAGTATTGTTTTGATTTGGAATATTTGTGTTATGAATATTTATGGATTTCATAAATTCCTATAAAGCTTTATGATAAAGATAGTTTAAGAATTATTTGTTTGAACAAATACTTGAGTTTTGATGTATTATGACTTGTCTTTGAGAAATTTATGGCATTGAACTATGGTTGTATGATTGAGTACTTTTATAAAGTTTTATGTGATTAGTGGAAGAAGTTTTACATGTTGAACTCTGTGTTAGTTCCATGTTGAAAATTTGAACATATGAGATATAAAGTGAAGAGTAACGTTGAAGAGTAAATATGAAATAAAAAGAGATTCATTTATGCATATTTCATCTGCATATGCCTGGCGGGGGCTAGTCCGTGAAGAGAAGATGTGTCAGATAGCTTAACTGAGTCCATGCGTTCAAACAAGAGAAGTCTGAGCTGGGGGGTAGTTGAGACAGTGAGGACTACACCACCATGATGATCACATGGATGGAGGTGACCTTCCTATTGCGACACTGGGCTACCCTGACTGAATGGATAAGTTCGTTCCACTGAGAGAGGGTGGGGCTATCTTGACTATGGTACCAATTGATGAGAATTTGAAAGAGATTCGTGCATCAGAAGATGAGCATGCATCGTATGATGAGTATGTTGTATGATTATCTGTATGTTGTATACACTGTGTGACTTGAACTATGTTTATCATAAACTTACCCTATTTTTGTGTCTGTGGTTGACACCTGTGATGACCCCAATTTATTTGGGCGAGCAGAGGAACAGTGAAGCTTAAGCCATGGATGGTTATGAAGAAGATGTGATGAAGAAGCTTGGATTGCTTGTATTTTGTGTTTTGTGTTTACTCTGATAATATATAATTTGTACTAGACTTTGGATCAGTCAATGGGCTTGTATTTTGGACTGTATTATGTTAAACTGTATTTTGTACAGTATATTATTTTGTTTTGAATTTAAAAAAAAAATGTTTGATGATAATTAATTCGTTTAGAATCAATCTAGGAAAAGAAGAAAAAGAGATTTTATAGAATAAAACAATTTCTTTATAAAAAAGGGTAATAAGCGAAGTTAATACCTTTCGCATGAATTATTTTAAGCAACAAAAAAAGAATTTTCCGTGAAATTTATAACTAAGATAATTTTAAACCAAGTGGAGAAGAAATTTTCATTCAAAATCAATAAAATACAAGATAGTAAAACGAGGCGTTACAGGGTCATTGTACATATGTCTTCCCTCCGTGTCAACCCTTCTACAGTAATAGTGCACGTTTCCGCTCTTCGTGTCAACCTTGCAACAGGAACAACACACATGTTCGTCCTCTGTGTCAGCCCTGCTATAGGAGCGTAGACATCAACCCTCAACAGTCGGGTCTCCCTAGCCAACAGCTTATCTGTCACACTTATTTATTCAAATAAGTGGGTCTCCCTAGCCAACAGCTTATCTGTCACACTTATTTATTCAAATAAGTGTAACCACTTTATCTCGTAGAATATCTCCAAGGGATTATCTATATATTGTTATTTATCTACAAGTAACAACCTATCTATAAGGTACACATTATCTCCTATTTCAATTATATAATTGTCTAATATTATCTGTTATATTATCAATAGATCAATTATCAAACAAAGTCCCAAGGCTCATACTCCACGCTATAAGTATAGGTTCTCCCTAAATCTTTACTCACTTCATTCTCACTACTGTTCACCCACGGTGAACATACACTCAGTCTGAGAGACTCTTGGAAACTCTCATACACTCAGTTATTCTTCCATAATTGATGTACTTACTTGAGCGTCAAAGCCATTTCCTTTTTTTGCAGGTCCCCTACTTAACAAGATCGACTCACCATCCGACGTGAAAAGTCTGGAACACACCTGGACCACTTCCAGATTTTACATATCCAAAAGAAAAGAGTAACAGAATATACAAAATGGGGTAAGTCGTAATCTATTATGACTTCTAAATTTTTTTAACTGAAGTAGTAAAATAGTTTACGACTTCAATTAACTCTTTTTTTAAAATTTACAAATTTAAAGCCACAGGAAATTTATCAAATAATATTAAATTTTATAAAATTTTGTGAATTAATTTTTACAATTATCATTAAGGAAATTAATAATTTGGTAGAGTGATATTAATTAATTTTATTTTTAAAATTATTTCGTATAGTTACCGTGATTATGTTCTTCAAATTTACACAATTAGTATTTTTTAGGCCTATTTGGAATTGGTTCATCCATATAATTATGTATTAAATAAAAATATATTAAAAAATAAGTATACCAAAAATCAAGAAAATATTAAATAAAATCATATAAAAATATTGGAAATATATTAAATAAAATAATATTAAAAACTATAGAAAGTATTAAATAAATTCATATACAAAATATATACAAAATATTAAATAAAATTAAAAAAGTAAAAATATATTTATTTATTAAATAATTAAATTAAAATATCATTTACAATTTGAAAAAATAAATTTTACCACTTTTTACTGAAGAAAACACTTTTACAACTTTGAAGTCGTAAAGTAAAAAAAAAAATTACGACTTTGAAGTCGTAAAGTAAAAAAAAAAAACTTTAACTCAAGTTGTAAAATATTTTACGACTTCAGTTAAAAAAAATCTCTATGACTTTAAAGTCGTAAATTTAAAATAAAAAAAAAGTTAATTGAAGTTATAAAATATTTTACGACTTCACTTAAAAAAATAAAAAAAATTAAAAGTCATAACATTAGTTACGACTTTCAATTTAGAAGTCGTAACATATGTCATGACTTACCCATTGTTGAATATTAATTGAAAATTGACTTCAAATGATAATTAATGAAAAAATATACTCTGATTGAAAACATTTCATCATAAGACTCTCAAAATAAAAAGGGCAGAAGATATGTGGTTATAATCTAGAAAACGAATTAATAGAGACTGTAACGCCTCTTTTTACCCTCTCGTGTTCGATTGATTTTAGATGAAATCTCGTTTTCACTTTGTATTAGAATTATCTTAGTTATAAATTTCATGAAAAATTTCTTTCTTCTCGGTTTGATTTTACAATTCATTTGTAACATAAACGATTCTCCCTCACCACGGTTTATTTATAATAAGAATACAGTCCAAAATATAATTCATCATACAATCCCAAATACATGCCAACGTACAATACAACTATTTTAAATCTAGTTACAAATCATCAACGTATCTTCATCATCACACCTTCTTCAATATCATCTACAACTTATGCTTTCCTGTTCCTCTGCTCGCCCAAAATAAATTGGGGTCATCACAGGTATCAACCACAGACACAAAGTACAGGGTAAGTACATGATAAACACAGTTTAGATAAATCAACAGATTTTTAACAGCACAAAATAGTAAAATACAGAATAATAGTAAAATAATCATAAATCAATGTTCATAATGGCTGATGCATGTTTTCTTTATTAAATGATGCATGACTGAGATCTCAGCTTATTAAATTATCATCAATGGCCACAGTCAAGATAGCCTCACCCTCTCTGGTGGCACAAACAAACTTATCCAACCAGTCGGGGTAGCCCAGGGGCGCGTAGGATAGTCACCTCCACCTATGTGATCATCATGGTGGTGTGGTCACTACTAGAAAAACATGATTTAACATCGGTTATTTTTGACATTCAACATCGGTTTTGAACCGATGTTGAATCAGCCGACGTTAAATACGTAGAAGTTAACATCGGTTTTCAAAACCGATGTTAACGTGATATCACAACATCGGTTCCCCGACCAAAACCGATGTCGTCATCTGAAAATATAAAAAGTTAAAAATGT
>PYAF01003904.1:29015-42055 GCA_007407185.1 Glycine tomentella | reverse complement strand
AAAACAAATCATAAGGTTTTGGAAAAATAAGTTTCTTTCTGTTATAATCGATTATTTCAACAAAACAATCGATTATTTTGATCTTTGTATTTTCTGGAAAACCTTTCATGAACAATGTAATCGATTACTTGTCGGGTTAATCGATTATTTTCACTTGATTCACTTTTTAGAATGCCTTGATGAACATTGTAATCGATTAGCACTGAACTGTAATCGATTACATTAGCTAAAATCAGAAATCATCTTTTTGTCTTAATCGATTACCAAAGATAGTAATCGATTACATCATATGCTATGCTTACATGATTTTCTGTTTTAATCGATTACCAAAATCCGTAATCAATTACCCAATGCATACTTTGGCTTAGAAGCTTTCTGGTTTAATCGATTAGTGTTTGTAATCGATTACATAGTTCAAACTGGTTTTATATACCTTCCTGGTATAATCGATTACCAAAGGAAGTAATCGATTACACAGTGCTTTCTTTATTGGACATCTTTCTGCTGTAATCGATTACTCATCGTAATAATCGATTATTTTGATTGAAAACTAAATCCAGAATTCTTATGAACACATTAATCGATTACAAGCTTGATTTAATCGATTATATGGGTAAAATAATCGATTACAGGAGCGTATTTAATCGATTACCAACGGTTATAAATGTTTGTTATAAATAGACCTTTGGCTCAACTGTTTTTCTAACTTGACCAATTCATATTACTGAGCATTCAAAGGTTTTTCAAACACTCTTTAGTGATTCTCTGGGTTCATAAAGTTCTTGCTTTCACAATATTTTCATGAGTTGTTAAATTAAAGAAAAAGCAAAAAGGTTCTTTACAAAGTTTTAAGGAAGTAATGTTTTGAATTTTTTTTCAACATACAACCTGATTAATCATTCATATGTGCATCATTCATTGGATCATCAGGTGACTTCTTTCCTTAAACTTTGTTGTCGTAACACAGTTATTCAATTTCTGTGAAGATTGACTATTTGTAAATGGGTTTCTTGTATGATAACTAGAGATAGGGTTTCTCTAGAGGTTATTGAGTAGTGTTCCCGGTGGGGTTTGGTCTCTAAGGGTCTAATAGTGTTTTAGATCTCTGAACTTTATCTAGGGTTGATAAAGAGAGGCTTGTAATATCTTGTAAGAATATTATTTGCAATAGTGGAACTCCATTCTAGTGTTGAGTGGAAGAACTGGATGTAGCTTCATATTGTTTGAAGTGAACCAATATAAAAGTGTGGCTGATCTTTATTCTCTTCTCATCATCTCCTATTGCTTTGGAGTTTGATTCAATTTACTTGCACAGAAAAGATTTCAATTGTCTATTGATTTTCTTGACAAAAGAATTTGATTGAATATAAGATTGGTTGATTTGAAAACAATTTTAAAGTGATAAAGATCCTGTGGAAAAACTCTGATTTTAAAATTTTAAATTACCAAGGTTCAACCAATTGGTTGTTTAGAAGTATTCCTATTATTTTCAATTATTTCCCATTGTTTAATACAAAACACTTGCAGGCAAAAACTCTCAAGTGAGAAATGTTGGGTTTTCTACCTTTGTATAGCTCATAAGGGGTTTTCTTTAAAATATAAGTAATCTATTCAAAGTATAGCATACTGTACTTACAGCATCAGCCCAAAAATATTTTGGCAAACTTGTCTCATTAAGAAGAGTTCTAGCTTCTTCTTTAAGAGATCTGTTTTTCCTCTCCACCACCATTTTGTTGAGGTGTTCTTGGAGCTGAAAAATTATGGTTAAATTCAAATTCGGTGGGAGTTGGACAGTTATAATTTTCAAAATAGATTTTGCAGTAACTCCTAGAATAATCGATTATTTCGTTGTGTAATCGATTATTTCGCAGTCAAAATCACATTATACAGAACCAATAATCGACTAATCCTTAGTGTAATCGATTATTTCTGTAAAAATCCAAATGTTGAAGACAGAGTGTAATCGATTATTTCATGTTTTAATCGATTACAACAGAAGGATTTGATTTTCAGAAACATACAGAGTCATGAGTAATCGATTAATCCGACATGTAATCGATTACTCCAGTAAGTTATAAAAGTGTGAAAACTGAACGTCAGGGGATTTAATCGATTATCATTTATTGTAATCGATTACACCAGTGAGTTTTGAAATTTGAAACACAAACCCCAGTATTTTAATCGATTACCATTCGCTGTAATCGATTATTTCAGTGAACTTATACTTTGAAGAAGGATTTTTTATCAGTGTAATCGATTAACCCGATATGTAATCGATTACTCCAGAAGGATTCAAAATGGTTTTCAGGTAAGAATAATCGATTACCTTAGTGATGTAATTGATTACATAAGCTCTTTTTTCAGTCTGAACAATGATTTAAGTGATTTTAATCGATTAATCTGATGCTTAATTGATTATTCCAGACGAAAACACAGAATTTGCAGAATTATGAAGCAAAACTTTGAAAAATGCAGGCTTTGTGATGATGGATTCAAATGGCAAGATTTTTCATATGAAAAAACACACAACATTTAAGTAATCAGAGATTAGATTCATCCAATATTCCTAACATGTTCCTAATCTGAACATGATCTCTGAGAAAATGATACCTTATCTCAATATGTTTGGTCCCTGAATGCATTATTGGATTCTTTGATATATTGATTGCACTTGTGTTATCACATAGCAAAGGTATTTCTTTTAGTTCAACTCCAAAATCTTGTAATTGTTGCTTCAACCACAAACTTTGTGCACATGAACTCCCAACTGAGATATATTCAGCTTCAGCAGTTGACAAAGCCACACAAGATTGTTTCTTGCAATGCCATGGGATTAGTGAACTTCCAAGTAAATGACAAGTTCCACTAGTGCTTTTTCTATCTAACTTACAACCTGTAAAGTCAGAATCAGAATATCCAATAACATTTATTGATGCACCTTTAGGATACCAAAGACCAACTTTTGGTGTTCCCTTGAGATATTTGAGGATCCTTTTGACTGCTGTAAGGTGTGACTCCTTGGGATTTGCTTGATATCTCGCACATAAGCACACACTTAGCATTATGTCTGGTCTACTAGCTGTCAAATACAATAATAATCCAATCATCCCTCTGAATTTTGACTCATCAACCCTTTTTTCCATTTTCATCTGAATCAAGGTAGGTTGATGTTGCCATTGGTGTTGCAACATCTTTGCTTTTCTCCATTTCAAATTTTTAATTACTTCAAGGCAATACTTGGATTGATTGAGAGATGTCCCATTCTTCATTTGTTTTACTTGAAGTCCAAGAAAGAATGTTAATTCTCCCATCATTGACATTTCAAATTCTTTCTGCATAGCTGAAGAAAATTCTTTACACAACAAATGGTTAGTTGAACCAATAATAATGTCATCAACAGAAACTTGAACCAATAATATATCATGCTTTTGTCTTTTGATAAACAAGGTTTTGTCAACATGACCTCTAGTAAAAGATTGTTCATGCAGAAATTTACTTAGTCTCTCATACCAAGATCTAGGGGCTTGTTTTAAACCATAAAGTGCTCTTTTAAGTTTAAAGACATAGTTAGGATGTTTAAAATCAGTAAAACCAGGAGGTTGTTCAACATATATCTCCTCCTCAATGTATCCATTTAAAAAGGCACTTTTAACATCCATTTGAAAGAGTTTAAAATCCATTAGACAAGCATATGCAAGCAATAATCTAATGGCTTCTAGTTTTGCAACTGGAGCATAGGTTTCCTCATAGTCAATACCTTCCTCTTGGTTGTAACCTTTTGCAACCAATCTAGCTTTATTTCTGACTATGATTCCACTCTCATCAAGTTTATTTCTAAAAACCCATTTTGTCCCAATAGGTTTGAGAGAGGATGGTCTTGGAACAAGTTTCCAAACTTCATTTCTCTTGAACTGATTTAACTCATCATGCATGGCATGCATCCAATGTTCATCATTTAAATCTTGATTAATATTCTTGGGTTCAATTTGAGAAACAAAAGCCATATTACAACATAGATTTCTTAAAGAGGATCTAGTGGATACTCCCTTTGAAACTTCACCAATGATGTTGTCAAGTGAGAGATCTCTTGTTGTTCTCCAATCTTTTGGCTCTTGGATAGGTGTTGATGGTTTCATTTCAGCACTTGGTTCATTTTTCTCTTTTTGTATGGAATCATTAAGCTAAATAAATTCTTCCATAGGATCTGCATCTAAATCACATGTACAGATTCTTCCATGCACATTGTTCTTTTATTGAAAACTTTATATGCTTTACTATGTAATGAATATCCAAGGAAAATTGCTTCATCAGCTTTAGCATCAAATTTTCCAAGTGATTCTTTGCTATTGTTTAATACAAAACACTTACAGCCAAAGGTTCTCAAATGAGAAATGTTTGGCTTTCTACCTTTGTATAGTTCATAAGGGGTTTTCTTTAAAATAAGCCTTATAAGTAATCTATTCAAAGTGTAGCAAACTGTACTTACAGCATCAACCCAAAAATATTTTGGCAAATTTGTTTCATTAAGAAGAGTTCTAGCTCCTTCTTCAAGAGATCTATTTTTCCTTTCCACAACACCATTTTGTTGAGGTGTTCTTGGAGCTGAAAAATTATGGTTAGTTCCATTTTCTTCACAGAATTTTTCAAAATGTTCATTTTAGAATTCTCTACCATGATCACTTCTTATTGAGATAATTGTGCTACCTTTCTCATTTTGAGTAAGCTTGGCCAATTTTCTGAATGAATGAAAAGCATCACTTTTGGATTTCAAAAACAAAGTCCAAGTATATCTTGAGTAATCATCTACTATGACAATCCCATAATGATTGCCTCCTAAACTCATAGTTCTAGAAGGACCAAACAAATCAATATGAAGTAATTCAAGTGGTCTAGAAGTGGAAACAATGTTTTTACTTTGAAAGGAATTTTTGGTTTGTTTCCCCTTTTGACAAGCATCACATAATTTGTCCTTTTCAAATTTGAGTTTGGGTAAACCAATTACTAAATCCTTTTTAATTAGCTTGTTCATATGATGCATGTTTATGTGACTTGCCCTTCTATGTTGCCTACTCCAATGATCTTTCCATTGTTGTTGTCTCCATACGTGACAAATCCTCCATCTTAAAGAGTTAGATTTGTAAGCATGGACATGTCACCTGTCATATGTCTAGAGCATCCACTATCAAGGTACCATAATGAGGATCTAGCTCTTAGACATACCTCAGTTCCATCACATGATAGATCATCATCTTTTTCATTGATTGTGGAAGTGAGACACATGTTAGCTTTTTCATTTTCAGTTGAAGTTCTGAAGTAGTTGACTCATTATCTTCCCAAGCTATGTAGGCTCTTTTGGATTTTCCTTCCTTCCTCCCCTTGTTGTCACCTTGTTGCTTTTTCAAAAAGATTGAGCATTCTGATTTGATGTGGCCAGGTTTTCCACATTCAAAACAAGTAAAAGTGTTGTCAATCCTTTTATTGTTGTTGTTGTTGTTGTTGTTGTTGTTGTTGTTGTTGTTGTTCTTGTTGCTCTTGTTAAACTTTTTGTTCTTGTTCTTCCTCAAGAACTTGCTGAACTTTTTAACAATCAAGTTCATGTTGTCCTCTTCCTCTTCTTCACTTGATTCTTCCACTTCTTCAGACTTTAATGATGCAGCTTTTAATGCAATGCCTTTGCTTTTCTTTTCTACATCTTCAGCACAAGTTAGTTGAGACATTTCAAGCTCATATTCAAGTAACTTACCAAATAGTGTAGCCATGGACATTTTTGACAAATCTTTTGATTCCTTGGTTGTTGTCACCTTTGGTTGCCAAGGTCTTGTGAGACACTTCAAGATTTTGATGTTTAATTCTTCAGTATCAAAGATCCTCCCAAGACCCAAAAGATGATTCACTATGTGAGTGAATCTTGTTTGTAGCTGAGAAATGTTTTCCTTGGTGTTCATCTTGAACATTTCATACTCATGGATCAAGGCATGCTTTCTTGATCTTCTAACTTCTTCAGTGCCTTCATGAGTAATCTCCAGCATCTCCCATCTCTTTGGCACTTGTGCATCTTACTGTTCTGAAAAACTCATCAGAAGAAAGTGCAGAGGTTATCATATTTTTTGCTTTGAAATCATATTGGACAACTCTCTTTTCAAAATCTGTCATTTCATCCCATTCTTTGGGAATCATCTCATTGCCAACAGTTTTAATGGGTATCAAAGGACCCTTTTCTATAGCATTCCAAGCTTCTAGGTCATTTGATTGAATAAAGATTTTCATTCTATTTTTCCAAAAACTGAAGTGCTACCCTTCAAACATAGGAGGTCTGTTTAGAGAAGCACCCTTCTTAGAAGGTTATTTGTGAGGTATTCATTTTTCTTTTTGAAGAAAAGATAGTGATCTTGAATAACTCTCAAGTACCAGCTCTTGATGCCAATTGAAAATAAAAAGAATACTTACAATAACCAAGAGGGGGGGTGAATTGGTTAAACCTTGGTATTTTAAAATTTAATCAAATCAGAGTTTTAAGGATCTTTATCACTTTCAAAACCAAGAAATCTTTTTACTCAATCAAATTGCTCAGCCCCTTGGAATCAATTAGGTCAAAACAGAACTTGTTGAACAATGAATATGAAACAAAGAATCAATGAACAATCAGAGTATAAGAAATAGAGAAAAATCACACAAGCAATTATACTAGTTCACTTCACAACTGAAGCTACATCCAGTTTCTTATAATCAACACTAGATTAGAGTTCCACTATTATAAATCTTGTTCTTACAAGCTTATTACAAGATCTCCCCTTTATCAACCCTAGACAAAGAATAGAAAACTAAAACCCTATTAGAATTCTAAAGAACAAGAACCAAAGAACACTACTATGTTCTTTAATCTACAGAACCCTTCTCTAGAACCAAGCAAGAAGAACCCACTTACAATAGCAATTACAACCAAAATTCAGAATACGAATTTACACACAAAGATTAAGGAGAAATACAACCTGATGATCCAGAGAATGTAATGCACATGTGTTACCAAATTCAGGTTGAATAGTAAAAGGAATCAGCATATGTTTTCCTTATCTTTGAAAAGTTTCTTGCTCAAGATTCACTCAATAACCCATGAATGATTTGAAAGTAGCAAGAAGTAATTGAACTCAGAAAATTACTTTGAGAGAGAATAGAAAGCTTGTGTATACTCAGAATTTCAAATGGACAATGTTATTTTCGAGCCAAGCTTTCAATTCTATTTATAACAAAAATTTATAACTAACTGTAATCGATTACACGCGCCAAATAATCGATTAATACGCATATGTAATCAATTAAAATACTTCTGTAATCGATTAATTTGTTCATGAAGTTTTCTGGGTTTCAACAACGAGCAAAATAATCGATTATCTCGAGCTGTAATCGATTAAACCAGGAAGTACATTTTCACAAAATGAACTATGTAATCAATTACAAGGTTTGGTAATTGATTAAACCAGTAAACCTTAAAAGCTTTGTTCAATTATATAATTGATTACGAATGATGATAATGGATTAAACCAGGAAGCCTTAAAAATGATTTCAACTATGTAATCGATTACAAATGTTGGTAATCGATTAAAACATTTAACATAGCAGTTCCAGTTTCAATCAAAGGCCAAATAATCGATTAATCCGATATGTAATCGATTAAATTGTTTATAAAGATTTTCCAAATTTCACAAAGAACTAAATAATCGATTATAACTTTTAGGTAATCGATTAAAGCGGTAGAAAATCCATTTTTCCAAAAACCTTTTAATCAATTTAAAACCTTAATTGAAAAATAAAAAGCTTTGATGTTTTAGGAAAAGATATTTAAGCTTTTAGATGAATGAATGAATGCATGTATGGATCAATCAGATTGCCTTTCTCTTACACTTGAATTATATCATTAACTTCAAGGCACTCCAAGCATGTTGAAAGCTCAAAACACATTCTTGAATCAATTCCTTGTTAATCTTCATGATGCTTCCCCTATATCCAACACTTTTTAAATATGGTTTTTATCAAAATCGTCCTTAAAATCAAGGACTCAACGTTGATTTAAAAAAAAATGCCATCCTGAGTGGTTCTTTATTTTTTGTGATATTCCACGCACTCTTGCAAACCACTCTTTTTCAACTTTTCATTCCCTCTCGCTCCCATTCCTCTCCTCTGGTCCTCACATACCTCAACCCCAAAACCCAAACCCTTTCTCCTCCCCTCCCTCCTCTCCATCGCGGTCAAGCTGGTTGTGGCAGGGGCAGTGGGTGGCGTCGCTGGTGGGAGATCTTGGAGAAGAAGGAGTGGAGTGCGACATCTATTGGAGTACAAGTGTGAGGTAAAGTCCCACATCGGATAGAAATAGAAAAATTGATCACCATATAAGTGAGGAGAAGACCCATAAAACCTAAGCATTAAGGTTTTGGGTCAAGGTGTGGTGTCTAGTTCACTTATATGGTTGTTGGTGTAAATCTCCCTGATATTAATCCCCTCGATTTCCTAGTAACATCGAGCAGGGGTTCTAAAAAGGGGAAATGAGTCCAATCGTGGGTGATGAGGTGAGGGATAAGGTTAGGGTTTGGGGTTGTGGAGGGGTATGTGGTAGATGGAGGGGTGGGAGAGGTCGGGGATTGTGACCACGAGCGGTTTGGTGTTGCGGGATTTGATCTTGGTGGCATAAAGGGCGAGGAGGACGGCTTCGAACCCCATGAGGGACGGTGGCTCCGGGGAGGCCGATAAGCAGGGGGATGAAGGAGAGGACTACCAACATCCTCCACGCGCTGTGTGGCCACGTTGTCACTCCATGTCGATATCCTCCTCCCACAAACCACTTCCAGAATCCTCTCATTCTCCACCGATTCGCCCACCGGAGGAGGATCCTTCGACGCAGCATGAGAGAGCTACTCCTCATGGTTGACGGGCCTCACCGACGATCACTTCAGCGGCCAATCCCCCTTGGAGATCCTCTCAAACCTTTAGGACATCTATTAACATTATAAAGGCATGTCCACCTTCTCTGTCGTCCACAACACTGTCGTTTGAATATATAACTATGACTCTATGACTGCAACCTCATCCACGGGTGGTTTTGAAGATGGGATCTTCAAGGACGATCAGACCTATGAGCATGTTCTCTTTAGTTAATGGATTTTTGTTTTAATCTTTACTCTGTTTTGTGCTCAAGGGTTTATGGTTGGTTTGTTTTGCAGATACATGCAACAACTTCGTAGTATTTTAAGGCAAGGTGTGACAAATTTGTGAAGAAGCTAGTTTCATCGTATTTGAAGAAGGTCGATTACAACCCAAAGGATGTGGCTTTCTATTTTTGTTCCCCATTTCCTTTGGGTTTAAACTTGCCCCCAACATTATTTCATCTTCTCCATAATATCGTGCAATAAATATCACAATATCATAAATGGATACCTTATTGGAATCAACTTCTGAATTTTTATTTGAGTATTTTGCAGGGAAATAGTTTTGAATTAGTTGTTAGGCTTGCTAAAAGAGGAGACCTCCATGTGCACAAGAATAATGTCTAAGGTTTATGGCTTTTTATTTTAAATTTGTGATTTAATCCATTATACATCAGTAGCATATAAAATTCTAATATATTTTCATTGCAAATACAAATAGAGATGCTCATTTGCAATGACTTGTGTGACCTTGGAAGTCAATAGCCAAACAGGTTCTAGCGGCTAAGTCTCAAACACTAAGAGAGGCTCGAAATAAGTGGTTACAAGGAAAGACGGATGTCGTGAGGCAGTTCACATTGTGGTTGGCTCGTAATTTTTTATTTTTTATCTGCAGTAATGTACTTGACTTTTTCTTTTAATTTTTGTTCAAAATTGATGTAATGTCTACAACCATTAGACATTAAGTTCCCAAATCTACCTTGCAATGAAACCCAATCTTCAAGCAAACCTCAAGAACTCTAACTTCTGCACTTTCACAACAATTTGGGGTTGTTTTAAGCTTTTTAATTCAGCAATGGAAGATGGAAGAGAGGTTAGGAATGGCAATGGATGGCACCATGGAAAAGCTTTCCAATAAGCCTAGGAAGAATCACCACAATAGCATTGAGAAGCCATTGATAAGACTCAAGAAGTTCTTACACAAGAACAAGAGAGAAACTCTCACAACAATTTTCAAAATTGTATTAATGAACCAAAGTTAGTTACATTCAGTTTTGGCACCTTATAAAAGCCACAAAATTACAAGCTAAATGTCACTAAATGTAAGGAAAATGAAAATTGAAATGAAGCCCAAATGAAGCTTGAAGTGCAAGCTTCCCTAAAGTGACCCTTGGTTGCTCAACATGCGCAGTGCAATTTCAAAGTTGAAGTAATTGATTAATTCACACTTGTAATTGATTAAAATAGAGTTATTTATAATTTTTAGGCTCATGTAATCGATTACAGATGTCTCGTAATCGATTAAAACAGACAAATCTTGTTTCTGTGTGAAACTGAATTGCTGGTAATCGATTATAGACCAAGGCAATCGATTAAAACAGATGGAAATTGAATTTCTTCTAACTAGTGCTGGAATTTATTGAATTAAATTGGACTTGAGACATCAAAATCTAGCTCTTGTCATCCTTGAGTTGGTGTGCATGTTCATGCTTGTCCAAGTTAGCTTGAATGTGGTCTTGAAGTTCTTGAGTCATAGCTCTTGTCATTGGTCCTTTAAAGTTCACCAAAGGAAGTGCTTCAAGCTCTCATTCTAGACCTTTAGCTTACCATGGAACTCCATCAATAATTATCACAAATCAATCTTGTATAACATTAAATATTGATATTTGCGGCATCATTTTTAACTTGGTTCATTATTGGAAGAGGATGATGTGAATATCACTGTAAGAATTGTTCTTTTTTTGTGTGTGGAATTTTATTTTATTTTATGGAACGTAAGAATTGTTCTTTGATATATATATATATATATATATATATATATATATACAATAATGAACCAAGTTAAAAACGATGCCGCAAATATTATATATATATATATATATATAAGAACTAATTTTTAATCATTAAAAAATAATTGGGAGTAAGAAACTCTAATAATAAACAAAGGGTTGTGACAATACTTGTGATGTTTGCCCCCCAAAAAAGCACCAAGTACTGAACATGATTGTGTTAAAAAGTTCAAATGAAAATATTTATTTACTTGTGTTAGTCAGATAAAAAGATAATTCAGTTATTCTTTTACGAAAAATGCTTTTGTTGAATGATATTTTCTTTTACAATACAAATATGCATAATTAAATTGTTGTAGAAGGATGGACCTACTTGTGTCAATGTGAGGACACATGTTCCTACTTATTTCAATTTTTTAAAATATTGTTTGTGTTAAATTTTTATTTTTGCCTCATTATTTTAGCATTGCCCGCATCATGTTATTCTTTATCATACTTTTTTTCTAATGTGAAGTATAAGGTGTTATCTTATCCTCACAAACCAAAATTTCTAATTACGTCACTTTGTGGTTTTTGAATGTGCAGTTATATCATGGGTATTGCTGAAGTAGAGGCATTTTTTGAAAGGTTAAAAAGAGAGCTTTAGGCTCTGGAAGCAGCAAATGTGCATGCCATTTTAGAAAGTGAACCTCTGATAGATGAGGTATAATTGTTCTTTGAGTTGATTTCCTTTATTTTGATGGTATTACCTTACTATTTATTTGTGTTACTATAAACAGGCCCCTTGATTCATGTATTTTATTGTGGCTTAATTTTCTTCCCCTAAATTATAGACTGAACAAACCATTTATGTTTCTTGAGCTATGATTACAATTATTTGAGCAGCAACACACTTTGGTGGCCTTCTTTACCAGATAAACCATTTTGCTTTTTATCACCCTCTTAAAACTTCAAAACCTCATGTTGATATTTTAAGCTATTATTTTATCTCATTATTTTCAATTCAACCATTAGATTTGTTGTGATAAAAGGAAACATCACTTCACTTTACAAATCATTGTGTTTCTCGTCATTAGTTATTTAAAAATATTTTAACATGTTTTTATGAAGTGGTTCATACTAATAATTTGTGCCTCGCAGGTGTTGCAAGGACTTGAAGCACCATCAAATTGCGTGGAAGACATGGATGAATGGTTAGGCATGTTCAATGTGAAACTTCGACATGTGAGGGAAGATATTGAATCAGTAAGTGCTTGTAGAGAAGAAATAGAAGTTAGAAACAAGAACACCATTCCTTAATTTTAAAATTAGATGACATTTGAAAATTAAAAAAGTAGACTTGCTAAGACAATTTTTGGAAAAATCGTCTTAGAATTCTAAAATTTTTTAATTTTTTTAAAAAATAAAAATCACCATTCCAAGATGGTTTTCATGTAAAAACCGTCTTCGAAAGTTAGACTTCTAAGACAGTTTTTAAGTAAAAACTGTCTTAAAATGGTGATTTTTTAAGACAGTTCTTTAGAAAATCGTCTTAGAAAATCCACTTTCTAAAACTTTTTTTTTTCAAAAAATCGTCATAATAGGACTACTTTCTAAGACGATTTTCGAAAAGAATCATCTTAGATATGTCAATTTTTTTAATATTTTTAAAACAAAAAACATATTCTAAGACAGTTTTTTCGAGAATCGACGTAGAAAGACATGATTCTAAGACGATTAAAAAATCATCGTGGAAAGTCAATACTTTTAACAACGTTAGCTTCAAAGACGATTCAAAAACCGTCATTGAATGGCTTAAAGAACTGTCTTAGTAGTGAGTAGACAATTGTGTTAGTACTTGCTTGTTGTTGAACTATGGTATAATTAAAGTTTGTATGTTATATTGTTAAAGATGTTTTATTAGTTTGGATGATATTAGGCTAAGTTAATGGTTATAATAAATAACTTGAAACTATTTTAGCAAACAAAAAGGGGATTAAATAACTTAACTTTTGTATATTATGACTTAGGCTCAAAGAAATCCTTGTCTTAATGTTTTACTAAAAGTTGCTTGTTATTTTGCTATATACTTGATATTTTACTAAAGTTGGTATGTTGAGCATTAATTGAATGCTTA
>PYAF01003904.1:2188-23410 GCA_007407185.1 Glycine tomentella | reverse complement strand
TTGTTACTCTAATTAAACCAATCTATAAATATAAGGCTTCTGGACTGAAGAAGGGGACTCTCTACATCCATCTATCATCATATTTTATCATTCTAAACCTCTGGAATTCAAGAATCAAGGCTAGGGTTTCTGCACAACTATGAATTATTCAACAGCTTTGATGTTCTTGAGGCCTATGGTAGGCTAAATTCTGTATTGTAGGAAGGCCATGAACTGATGAGAACTCCTCTGTAATTTGACTGGTATTGAAATACATATGTTTTGATTGTTTTATTCTTTTATATTCTTCTTTCACATTCTTATTTGGAATTGATCACTTCAATTAAGTAATTAGGGTTAGGATTCGCAATGGGAACGTTGGGGTTCTAATTTCTGACCTGTTAAGAATAACATTTGTTCATCACCTAGGAATAGGGATGCATAAGTGCAGAATTTATAATATGATCTTTTAATTGCTTAAACTGATAGATTTCACTAAGGAATTAGGTTTTCGATTCAGGTTAAAGGGTTAATTCACTAAGGGATTAGGGATTAACTAATGTAGGAAAGGCTTATTCTCTGAACAATCATAACAGGAACCCATATGATATATTCTTTAAATGCTTAGTTTAACAGAATCGCTAAGGGCTTAGGGTTCTCGATCGAATTAAAGGGCTGAATCGCTAGTTATCTAGGGTTTACCAATTTAGGAGAGATTTATCATATGTGCATGTTAAATTAACCAACAAGTCAAGTGAAAGAGGAAGAATCAGAGGGGATTGTGCCTGACCACAATTAAATTTCCATTGGTAATCTTCTTAATCAATTTACTACAATTTCTTTAATTTCTGTCTTTACATTCAAACAACCAATCCAATCAACAACATTTCTCTGCGTAAATTCTTGTTTTTACTTTCAATCACATTCATTAGTATTGCTGTGAAATCACCCCAATCCCTGTGGAGAACGATACTCACTTACCTACTTTATTACTTGGAGCGATCGGTGCACTTGCCGTAGTGTGCGGAGATCGCAACAAGTTTTTGGCGCCATTGCCGGGGATTGGTTAACGGATTTTTACAGTAATCTTAATCTTTGTGATTGAAATTTTTGTTACTAATCGCTTCTCTGAGTTTTATGCGAGGTGCAGTTAACCCTGAAGATTTACAGTTTGATCCAGAAATTGAAAGAACTGTCCAAAGGAGACTAGCTAGCTTGAACTATGGTAATCGATTACACCAGAAAAATGTCCAATAAAGAAAGCACTGTGTAATCGATTACTTCCTTTGGTAATCGATTATACCAGGAAGGTATATAAAACCAGTTTGAACTATGTAATCGATTACAAACACTGGTAATCGATTAAGCCAGAAAGCTTCTAAGCCAAAGGATGCATTGGATAATCGATTATGGATTTTGGTAATCGATTAAAACAGAAAATCGTGTAAGCATAGCATATGATGTAATCGATTACTATCTTTGGTAATCGATTAAGATAGAAAGATGATTTCTGATTTTAGCTGATGTAATCGATTACAGTTCAGTGCTAATTGATTACAATGTTCATCAAGGCATTCTAAAAAGTGAATCAAGTGAAAATAATCGATTAACCCGACAGGTAATCAATTACATTGTTCATGAAAGGTTTTCCAGAAAATACAAAGATCAAAATAATCGATTGTTTTTTGAAATAATCAATTATAACAGAAAGAAACTTATTTTTCCAAAACCTTATGATTTGTTTTAAAAACTTATGCAATTTTGTCAAGGCCTTGTGAACTCTTTCTCATAACAACATGGATTCAATAAATGATATGAATGCAATGCACTTGGATCACCAGAAATGCTTTCTTCCTTTTACATTCAATCACAAATTAATCTTCAAGGCTTTATGGCATGTTGAATGTTCAAAACCTTCCTTCTTGAATCAATTCATCCTTTGTGCTTCAAATGGCTCCCCCTCAATTCAACAATAATCACTTGGAAAATTTGATGCTAAGGCTGATGAAGCAATTTTTCTTGGATATTCATTACATAGTAAAGCTTATAGAGTATTCAATAAAAGAACAATGTGCATGGAAGAATCTGTACATATAATTTGTGATGAGTCTAATCCCTCTTAAGAGGAAAAGAAGTGTGATGTAGATGCAGGCCCAATAAAAGAATTTATTCAGCTAAATGATTCATTAAATAGAGAAAAAGAAGAACCAAGTGCTGAAGCAAAACCAGAAACCCCTGTTCAAGAGCCTAAAGATTGGAAAACAACCAGAGACTTATCACTTGACAACATCATAGGTGAAGTTTCAAAGGGAGTATCTACTAGATCTTCATTAAGAAACCTATGCTGTAATATGGCTTTTGTTTCTCAAATTGAACCTAAGAACATTGATCAAGCCTTGAATGATGAACATTGGATGCTTGCCATGCATGATGAGTTAAATCAGTTTAAGAGAAATGAAGTTTGGGAACTTGTTCCTAGACCATCCTCTCTCAAACCTATTGGTACAAAATGGGTTTTTAGAAACAAACTTGATGAAAGTGGAATCATTGTCAGAAATAAAGCTAGATTAGTTGCTAAAGGTTACAACCAAGAAGAAGGCATAGACTGTGAAGAAACTTATGCTCTAGTTGCAAGATTGGAAGCAATCAGGTTATTGCTTGCTTATGCATGTTTAATGAACTTCAAACTCTTTCAAATGGATGTTAAAAGTGCCTTTTTAAATGGATACATTGAGGAGAATATATATGTTGAACAACATCTTGGTTTTACTGATTTTAAACATCCTAACTATGTTTTTAAACTCAAAAAGGCCCTTTATGGTTTGAAGCAAGCTCCCAGATCATGGTATGAAAGACTAAGCAAGTTTCTGCTTGAACAATCTTTCACAAGGGGCCATGTTGACAAAACCTTGTTCATCAAAAGGCATGAGAATGATATCGTATTGGTTCAAATTTATGTTGATGATATAATTTTTGGTTCAACTAATCATTTGCTATGTAAGGAATTTTCCTCAGCTATGCAGAAAGAATTTGAAATGTCAATGATGGGAGAATTAACATTCTTTCTTGGACTTCAAGTGAAGCAAATGAAAAATGGAACATTTCTCAATCAATCCAAATATTGCCTTGAAGTAATAAAGAAATTTGAAATGGAGAAGAGCAAAGATGTTACAACTCCAATGGCAACATCAATATATCTTGATTCAGATGAAAATGGAAAGAAGGTTGATGAGTCAAAATTCAGAGGAATGATTGGATCTTTGTTATACTTGACAGCTAGTAGCCCTGATATAATGCCAAGTGTTTGCTTGTGTGCAAGATATCAAGCAAATCCAAAAGAGTCTCATCTTACATCAGTCAAAAGAATCATCAAATATCTCAAAGCTACACCAAAAGTTGGTCTTTGGTATTCCAAAGGTGCTTTAATTAATATTATTGGATATTCTGATTTTGACTTTGCAGGTTGCAAGTTAGATAGAAAAAGCACAAGTGGCACTTGTCATCTTCTTGGAAGTTCATTGATCTCATGGCATTGCAAGAAACAATCTTAGGTTGCTTTGTCAACTGCTGAAGCTGAATATATCTCAGTTGGAAGTTGTTGTGCACAAAGCTTATGGTTGAAGCAACAAATGCAACATTTTGGAGTTGAACTGAAAGAAATACCTTTGCTATGTGACAATACAAGTGCTATCAACATATCAAAGAATCCAATAATGCATGCAAGGACCAAGCATATTGAGATAAGGCATCATTTCCTCAGAGATCATGTTCAAAAAGGTAATATCAAAATTGACTTCATTGATACTCATAACCAACTAGCTGATATATTTACTAAACCATTGGCTAAAGATAGATTTTATACACTTTGAAACATGCTAGGTATTCTTGATGAATCCAATATATGCTAGCCTGTTTAAAGTGTGCCTTTCCATACTAATTGAACTTCATTGTTGCCTTCATCATTAAAAAAATGCTCTGTTTTCTGCAAAATTCATAATGATTTGCAAAATACTCTGATTTCTGATAAATTTACTATAATAATCGATTACACTTCAGGTTAATCGATTAAAATCATTAAAATCCTCATTGATTATGAAATTTGAGCTTCAGTAATCGATTACAGCAATCTCGTAATCGATTATTCTTTGTTTTGAAAAAAACTAAAGCTTCCTGGAGTAATCGATTACGTGAAGGGATAATTGATTACCATGAACAAAATGTGTTTTTTTATTTTAAATGTTTCACTCGAGTCATCGATTACGACCAGTTGGTAATTGATTACATATATGGTTAAGATTTTAAATCCTTCTGGAGTAATCGATTACCAGTCGGGATAATCGATTACATAAGCCCTGATACTTGATTAAATTCCCAAAATTATGATATAATCGATTACATTAACATATAATCGATTACTAGTCATCTTCAACCTTTGGATGATGTGTGAAATAATCGATTACCATACGGGATAATCGATTACTACATGTAATTTCAGTGTTCTAAATGTGCTAAATAATTGATTATAATTACCATTTAATCGATTATTTAGTCTGTTGGTGCATTTTCTGATAGTTTTTCTCTGGAAATGTAACTGCCCAACCAAATATAAATGAAATCAAAGGTCACTGAAGTGCCTTAACTACCTCCAATAGCAATATTTTCAAAAATAAGAACGTTAAGAACATCTATCTAGCCTATAAATAAGAGCCTTGCATCATTGAAAAGCCTTGCACCTTAGTCTTTTCTCTCTCTACTATATTTCTGAGTTTTGCTGTGTGTCTTTGTGTCTAAACCTCTTCCTAAAATGTCAAATCCCACACCAAAACGTGCTAAATCCTCAAAGAGAAAGGTTTGAGAATCATCATCCAATCCTCCTCCTCCTCAACCCCAAAATAGGTTAGACTTGTGGTTTTCCAATGAGTCTGATAAGATAAACTACTTGCAGTTCTTTGCTACAAAACCTGTGTGCTCACCCAAATACCTAGACCTGGATTGGTTTATAAGGGAAGGATTTCAATTCCCTGCATTCTTAGAAACCCAAGGTCTTAGGAGATTCCTTGAAATGAAGGGTACTTTCTACCCAGAACTGGTAAAGGTATTCTATGCCTGTGCCAAGGGTTCAATGCATGGGAACATGACTTCTAAAGTCAAGGGTATTATTATGGAAATCACCTATGAAGTCTGAGAATCTGTTGCTGGGGTAATATGTGAGGGTGCTAGAAAGTTTGATGAGGAACCTGAGGGATACAACAAATTACATACCTATAGGGAGATGCTTCATGACCCACATATGCAACTTAGGAACAGATTAGGTACTGGTCCAATGAATCCTGAGGATAGGTTACTCCACTATATCATAACCTATGTGCTAACTCCAAGGGCTACTAACCATGCCCAAGCCACAGATGATGACCTACAATTGGTGTATGGTCTAAAAAACTTTATTCCCATGAATTGGGTTCTTACATTTGAGGAAATCATGCTTAAGTCTAAGAGACTAGTTAACTATCATTTTCCTTATCCTGTCTTAGTATCTAGGTTCATTGATCACTTCAACATTGATGTGACAAATGAGGTTATGGACCATACCAATTCCAGCAACAGCCTCATAAAAGAAAAATATCTTACAATGCTGGGGATGCAGAAGACACCACAAGGCTGGGTGATGGCAGGCTAACCACAAGTACCTCCTCCTCCTCCTGATGATGCTGATCTTCAAGTGGAAGAGTCTGAAGATGAAGAAAGAGATCAAACTCAGCCCTTATACTCACAGTTTGAATCTCTGATGCTGCAGAAGATGGATGGGCTTCTTCAGATGCATCATGACTTTAGGGCTGAGACTAGTGTCTCTTTGGATGAAATAAAGGATAGGCTAGACATTATAGAGGCAACTTTAAAGACTGATGATTCTGCCTCTTTCTAAAATGGCCTATGTTTATTAAGTTTGTATGCTCTGCTTTTATTTATGACTGTATGTTTAATTTCTCTTTGTAATAGCTTCCCTATGAATATATAAAACTTTCATTATGTTTTTATTTCAATTATCCATTGTGCTCTTTATGTTTTTGACTTTAACAAGCCAAATAGGGGGAGAAATGATTGAGTTTTAATATAGTCTGTTATATACTCTGTTCATCCCTGTTTTTTGCTCAAAATTTTGCCCAAAATCTGACTTGAATGGATTATGGAATTTAGGGGAAGCTAACTGTTTAGAATGAATCAATTATACCCAGAATACTTGTAAATGATGTTTAAATAGAATCAGATGCTTTAATACTTGTTCTTTATAAAGAAAGTGTAATTTTTCAGGTCCAAAATTTCAAAGTCTTCCATGGTCAATTACTTTTAAAAAGCTTCAAGTTCAACAATTAGTCAATCAAGAATTTGGCATGTTTAAAGCCAAAAAGGGGGAGATTGTTGGATATAGGGGGGAGCTTCATGAAGATTGGAAGTCTTTGATACAAGATAAGTTTTAAGCTTTCAACATGCTTGAAGACTTGGGATTTTATGTAAAAGGAAAGCTATCTGATTGATCCATGCATTCACTCATTCATTCATTGATTTAACTAAGTGTTTTTTCATGAAAATCAAACAAAGCTTTTAACATTTAACTAAGGTTTTAATTTGATTCAAAGGTTTTTGGAAAAATAGTTTTTGTACTGTTGTAATCGATTACCTTAAAGGTATAATCGATTATTTGGTTCTTAGTTCATTCTGGAAAAGCTTTCAAGAACAATGTAATCGATTACCTATCAGAATAATCGATTATTTGACCTTTGTTTTCATATAAACTGCTTTGTTGAACACTTTAATCGATTACCAATAGGTAGTAATCGATTACAGAGCTATACATTGCTATACATGATTTTAAGACTCTGGAAGAATCGATTACCAATAGGTAGTAATCGATTACACAGGCTTAGTTGAAAAAAACTATCTTCCTGTCTTAATCGATTACCAAAGATCGTAATCAATTACATAGTGTATTTTGATATTTTGAAGCTTGTTGTCTTATTGATTACAAGACGGAATAATCGATTATTTTGCTCGTTGCTCATGTCCAGAAACTTGTAGAACACTTTAATCGATTACAAGGTTGATTTAATCGATTACATGAGCGTTTTAATCGATTATTAGGCGCGTTTAATTGATTACTGACAGTTACAAAAGTTTGTTATAAATAGAACCAAGGCTCAGCTTGTTTTGTAACTTGATCAATTTGTATTCTGAGCATACACAAGCTTTCTAAACGTTTCTAAAGTGATTTTCTGAGTTTTATGAGTTCTTGCATCAACTAAAACACTCATGGGTTTTTGAGTGATTCTTGAAAGCAAGAAGTTTCTTTCAAAGGTTAAGAAAGAAGAATGTTCTGAGTTTGTTTTTGTCTTTCAACCTGATTGTTCAATCATATGCATGTCATTCACTGGATCATCAGGTTGTTTCTTTCGTTAACTCATTGATTGTAATTTTGTTTACATATTTTGTTGTAATTGGCTATTGTAATTGGATTCTTCTAGCTTGGGACTAGAGAAGGGTTTTCTAGCTTAAAGATTAGAGTAGTGTTCTCTGAATCTTTCTCCTTAGAAGTCTAATAGGGTTGATAAAGGGGAGGTTCTTGTAAAAGCTTGTAAGAATATTTTATGATATTGGAACTCTAATTCAATGTGAATTAGAAGAAACTGGATGTAGCTTCATGTTTTGAAACGAACCAGTATAAATTGCTTATGTTCTTATTTTTATATCTCTATTCTCATCTTATTCATTGATCTTTAATTCTTTGAATCATATTCATTGTTCAACAAGTTCTATTTTGATCTATTGAATTCTTGGGCTGAGCTATTTGATTGAGTAAAAAGGTTTTTTAGTTTTGAAAGTGATAAAGATCCTAAAACTCTTATTTGAATTTGAATTTTTAAATACCAAGGTTCAACCAATTCACCCCCTCTTGGTTGTTGTGAAGTATTCCTATTATTTTCATCAAAGCTTTTTATATTTCAATTAAGGTTTTAAATTGATTAAAAGGTTTTTGGAAAAATGGATTTTCTACTGCTTTAATTGATTACCTAAAAGTTATAATCGATTATTTAGTTTTTTGTGAAATCTGAAAAATCTTTATAAACAGTTTAATCGATTACATATCGGATTAATCGATTATTTGGCCTTTGATTGAAACTGGAACTGCTATGTTAAATGTTTTAATCGATTACCAACATTTGTAATCGATTACATAGTTGAAATCATTTTTAAGGCTTCCTGGTTTAATCGATTATATAATTGAACAAAGATTTTAAGGTTTGCTGGTTTAATCGATTACAAACCTTGTAATCGATTACACAGTTCATTTTGTGAAAATGTACTTCCTGGTTTAATCGATTACAGCTCGGGATAATCGATTATTTTGCTCGTTGCTGAAACCCAGAAAACTTCATGAACAGATTAAAAGTATTTTAATTGATTACATATGCGTGTATTAATCGATTATTTGGCGCGCGTAATCGATTACATTTAGTTATAAATTTCTGTTATAAATAGAATTGAAAGCTTGGCTCGAAAATAACATTGTCCATTTGAAATTCTGAGTATACACAAGCTTTCTATTCTCTCTCAACGTAATTTTCTGAGTTCAATTACTTCTTGTTACTTTCAAATCATTCATGAGTTATTGAGTGAATCTTGAGCAAGAAACTTTTCAAAGATAAGGAAAACATGTGCTGATTCATTTTGCTATTCAACCTGAATTTGGTAACACATGTTCATTACATTCTCTGGATCATCAGGTTGTATTCTCCTTAATCTTTGTGTGTAAATTCGTATTTTGAATTTTGGTTGTAATTGTTATTGTAAGTGGGTTCTTCTTGCTTGGTTCTAGAGAAGGGTTCTCTAGATTAAAGAATAGAGTAGTGTTCTCTGGTTTTTGCTCCTTAGAATTCTAATAGGGTTTTAGTTTTCTATTCTTTATCTAGGGTTGATAAAGGGGAGATCTTGTAATAAGATTGTCAGAACAAGATTTATAATAGTGGAACTCTAATCTAGTGTTGATTAGAAGAAACTGGATGTAGCTTCAGTTGTGAAGTGAACCAGTAATTGCTTGTGTGATTGTTTCTCTATTTCTTATACTCTGATTGTTCATTGATTCTTTGTTTCATATTCATTGTTCAACAAGTTTTGTTTTGAGCTAATTGATTCCAAGGGGCTGAGCAATTTGATTGAGTAAAAAGATTTTTTGGTTTTGAAAGTGATAAAGATCCTTAAAACTCTAATTTGATTAAATTTTAAAATACCAAGGTTTAACCAATTCACCCTCCTTCTTGGTTATTGTGAGTATTCTCTTTATTTTCAAAAAGATATTTTAAAAATGGTTTTAAGGTAATCGTCTTTAAAATGTTGTAATTATTTGCAAAAATGACATCGCTACTTAAGATGAAGACGGTTTTTCGATAACCGTCTTTAAATATGTGTTGTAAAAAATTCATTTTTTAATAGTGACTCCATGTATATATGAAATGCATTTCCTCGTAAAAAAAACATTTACAAACCTCTACGTAAAGAAGCAAAATAATTTTATTATGAGTCGTATCAGTTTAAAGAAAAAAAACCTTTACAAAGGAATGCAAACTAGTCAAAAGGTTTACGACTAAAACAAAATTACCAGTTCTAGATCTTTACCCACATATAGATTCTCGTGTCTACCTCCAATCAAATAGGAACTTAATATCCCATGCATATAGAACACAAAGGTAAATTTTAAAACACTGGTAATTTTGAAAAACCTTTTCTCTCCGATTTACTATATTAGTCTCCGTAAAAGCTTTAAAACAAAAATATCAAGTGCATGTGTAATTTTGAGGTTTAACACAGAAAATGAAATAAACGGTAACACAAGGAAGGAGTATAAAAGCTCTGATACCAAATTTTAAAATAAAAGTATTAAAGGACCATCAACTTCCTGTCATTGTTTCTCCAATAGTATATACTTATAGAAGAAAAGAAAAAGCAAAGTGTTTTTAGACTATCACACCTCTCGCACAATGGAAATGAATATTTTTGAATTAGATGTTTAGGATATGCAAATAATCACTAGATCACTCACAACAAACCACTAACAACATGATTGTTGTTTGAAACTGAAAGTGACCAAATACCTAAGTGAGTAAAACAAAAAAATAAAGTGATGAAAAATTAAGATCATGTGAGATCTTGAGCCACTTTTTGTGGGTCCTTCAGTGGACCCCACTTAAATGTATTTTATTAATTATTTTTAAATTAATTTAAAATAATTAATTATAAATATTTTAATTATTAAAAAACAAATATTTTGATAATTAAATTTATTATTTATGACTTAAATTTAAACCGACGAAAAATACATAATACACATAAACAACAAAATACAAAACATTGACATTAAGCAAGAAAAATTAAATTTCATCATTGTTGTGACCAAAACGTGTCCAAATATGTTTCACCAAGTCTGCTTGAAGTTGTTGATGAACTCCTCTTGTATGCATATAACATCTTATTTGTAGGTATGTAGCAAAGTCGGGAGGAGCACCACATGATATGCCACTGTTTGAAATCTCTTCGTCTACATGATCATAATCAACATTCACATTATCATTATATGTATCTCATTCGTCTTCAATAATCATGTTATGCAATATAATGCATGCCAATATAATATTCTTCATCATATCAGTGTGTCAATTATGTGATGGACCACTTATAATTGCAAATCAAAATTTTAGCACACCAAATGCTCTCTTCACATCCTTTCTTGTTGATTCTTGACATTTTGCAAATAACTTTCTTTTCTTTTCTCTCATTGTGACATGGGGATGGTTTTCACAAAAGTGGTCCAATTAGGATAAATTTCATTTGCAAGATAGTATCTCATATTATATGGGTTCCATTAATTGTAAATTGCATTGGAGGAACTCAACTTTGCAAAACGTCATTAAACACGGGTGATTGATTTAACACATTAATGACATTGTTTGAACCTGCAACTCCATAATATGCATGCCAAATCCACAAGTCTTGTGAAGCGCAACTTCAAGTATTACTGTGGGTTTGCGATGATCACCTCTACGATATTGGCCTTGCCATGCAAATGGGCAATATTTCCATTCCCAATGCATGCAATCAATAGAACCCAACATACCTGAAAACCTGTGTGCCTCTCCAATTTGTTGCAGGCGATTGATATCATTGTTGTTCAAGCTTCTCAAGTACTCATCCCCAAAAATCTTGTTCACACCCTTTACAAAAGCTTATAAGAATTCAATTGCAGTGCATTCGACAATTCTAACGTACTCATCGATACAATTGGCAGGTGATCCGTATTCTAGTACACGAATTGTTGTAGTGCATTTCTGCAATGGTGAAATACCCCTTCTACCAGTTGCATCAAATCTCATTTAGAAATACGGATCATGATTACTAAGAGCGTATACAATTCAAAGGAATAACGACTTCCACACTCAAAACCTTTGTCGAAAAAGCCTTTCTATGTATATAGAATTTTTAGAGAAGTAGTCATTCAACAAGCGACTATGTCCACCTTCATGATCGCAATTTATATGGAATCTTCTTTGTCTCGATTGACTACTATTCTGTTTCACCTTGCGTAAGTACCCCATGATTTCTTCTTCAATGTTGTCTTCCAATATTTCATCAAAAATTTCTTTCCAAATTCTATCGAAGTCAAAGTTTGGATCCATTTTACAAGTGAGTGGTGCTACAAAAAAAGAGATGAATATTGCAGATTTTGTACAAATGTGCATGTCTGAAAGAAAGTTTACCAATTAAATAGCATCATTTCCAACAGCTAGTTTTTAAGGACTAGTTCCACAAGGCTACTTTTATAACGGCTATTTTCTAACAAATACTTTTACAAAGGTTACTTTCTAACAACTACTTTTATAACATATACTTTTATAATGACTACTTTCTAACAACTACGTTTATAATGTACTTTCTAACGACTACATATATAATGGATTCTTTTATAATAACTACTTTCTAATGGCTACTTTTATAACAACAACCTACATAATAAAAAATTAATAATTCATTGTGGATCATAATTAATTAGATAAATTAAAACCAAATTCAACATTCAACATAGTTAAAAGACTGTTACAACTTAATGACAAATTGAAAAAACCCTACAAGATAGTGACTAATTAAAACTAACTTACAACATAATAACTAAATTGTAAACTTGTGCAAAATATAACTACAAGTGATTTTGTGTTCTTGCATTGTTCTTCATACATGTAGATGTGTTTTTCATTAGAATTTCGTATAACTCCTCTACGCTCTCCTTATCCTTTGCCTCTACTACCTTTTTGGTGCCTTCACTTTTTCCCCTTATTGCTTCTGAAAACAATATGAATATACACAGTTAACCAAGAGGGGGGTGAATTGGTTAAAACTTGGCCTTTTTAAAAAAATTTAAGAATCAGAGTTATAAGATCATATCACATTTAAAACCAAGAATGTTTCAATCAATCAAACCGCTTAGCTCAAGAAAACAATTACAGAAACTTTTACTTGTTGAGTAATAAAGATTTCACCAAATAGTTTCATATTAAGATAACAAGAAGAGGATAAAGAATGTAATCAACACAAGAACTTATACTAATTCACCCCTCAAAAGAGAAGCTACATCCGGTTTCTTCTAATCAAAACTATGATTAGAGTTCCACTATCAACAAAAACATGTTCTTTACAAGCTTACAAAGATCACTGTTTATCAATCCTAGATAAAGAACTAAAATCTTAACATCCTTTAGACTTCTAATGATCAAGACTTAGAGAAACTCTTATCTATTCTTCCCTCTAGAGAACCCTACTCTAGAAAAGCTTAAAGAACCCATTTGCAATAGCAACTAACAAGCTGAATTGTAAAAACGAATTGCAACCAGAGTTTAGAGGAGAGATACAACCTAATGATCCAAGGCATGCAAATGCAAATATTACCAATCAATGATCAGGTTGAAAGAAAGCAAGTTTTAGACCAAGTTCTCCAAGAAACTCCTTTAAAATCTTGTCCAAAGAGAATTCTACCAATGATTCATGTGAGTATTAAATTGTAGGACAAGAGCTTTGTTACTTAGTGATTTTTCTCTCAGTTCAGAAGTCTTTTGAAAATCAGTGAAAATCTCAAATTGTAAGAATGTATTTTTCAAAAAGACTTAACAGCTTTATATAGAAAAACTGATGTAACTGAATGTAATCGATTAATACGTCCATGTAATCGATTAATTACTCTTAAGTAATCAATTAAATATTCATTTAATCAATTAATTTATTCTCGAGCTTTCTGGAAAAGGTGTATGAACAAAGTAATCGATTAATTCGTCATGTAATCGATTAACACATAGTTTTTCCTTTTCACAAAAGTTCTTAGTAATCGATTATAGATAAATGGTAATCGATTAACACAGATAGTACTTGTTTTGTGTTTGTACTGAGTAATCGATTACTTAGTGCTAGTAATTGATTATTCTATTCTTCAAGGCTCAAGTAATAAATTACCAATTTGTGGTAATCGATTAAGGCTGTCAAAAAGAGTTTTTCCAAAACCTTGAACCTTTGAGCACTTGGCTTTTATGCAATCATGAAATCTTAAAGCTTTTTCACAAACCATGTTGTTTTGTTAAATCATGAAAGCAAGCCAATGAATGATGTTTATGCAATGCTATAGATCATAAGATGGAACTCTCATACATCTAGATATTAAAAATGCCTTCAATTGAATGGCATGTTAAAAGATAAAACCTCATCCAAGCTTCATCATATATCTTGATCCTTCTTCAAGCTCCCTATGTATCTAACAACTTCTTCCATTCCTGTCAAGTCCATAATTATGAAGTCATTGCAACTCATTTCCCCTTCATCTTCCTCTTGGCTGACTTTTGCCCTATTGAGCGAGGGATTCGTGATGTTGTGCCACTTTCCGTAGCTTCAACCGGTGTCTTCAGATTAGATGATGATGTGTAATCCCCTTTAGTAGAAATCTTTGTTCTTTAGAACTAGTTTCTTTGATTTGATCTAACCATTTAGGTTGATTCTTCAAGTTCCCACTGTATCTAACAATCTCCCCATTTTTGGCTTTGATTATGCCAAACTTCAATTGACATGTTGAACCTTGGTGTTCTTTTAAAAGAGATGATTTTCAGGAGCTTATACTTGATATCTGAAAATGAAATCAGCTTCTTGCCAAGAGAAAATGTCAAGTATACTTTGCATAAATAATTCACATTCATTCATATGTATATGCTCCCCCTATCTTATGTAATTTTACATTAGTTAAGATAATGAGCAACATATTTATCCCTTTATTGCTTTGTTTGGTTTATCCAGTTACAACACATCCCTTCAATATTAAGTTTCTCCTTTCTCTCCCCATTTTGGCTTATCAAAGACAAAGAAACAATTTGGATATCCATAAGATAAGCAAGGAAGATGCAAGAATCATAAAAGGAAATTTTATTCATTAATCCTAAAGGGCAGTACAAGAAAACATAACATAAAACCATAACAACTGAAAATACGAAAGCGGAAACACCACAACCACAATCAATTAGACAATTACATCAATCTACATTGGAGAATGTTAGAATCTTTGAGAGTCATCCTAGTCTCTATGTTTTCTAGCCTAGAGGTAATTTCTTCCAAGGATGAATTTGTTTCAGCTCTATGCTCATGCTGCAGAGCTAGCACAACATCCATCTTTTGAATCATTAAGGATTCAAAAGGTGTCCATTTTTGTTGTGCAGGACTAGCTTCAGCATCCTCTTCCTCCTCAGCTTCTTCATCTTCATCAGCTCCCTTTTGTGGAGCTTGTTCTCCAGTCATTAGCCACCTATTAGGTGTTTTTATCAAGCCTAGCTTGTTGAGGTGTTTTCCAGTGATGAGGTTGGTGACGTTAGTGGTGTTGTCCACTACCTCATTGGAGACATCAATCTTGAAATAGTGAATAAACCTAGAGATTAAAATAGAATAAGGAAATTGATAGCTGATTAATCTTGCAGACTTCAGCATGGCCTTTACAAAGACAAGAACCCAGTTAATCTGAATTGCATTCTTCATGCCATGCACCAATTGCAAGTCATCATCTGTTATTTGTGCATGATTTGTGAACCTAGGGGTAAGAACATAGGTTATAATGTAATGCAACAACCTATCTTCCCTAGTCATATTTCCAATGCCTAGTCTTGTCTTCAGCCTGGTTTGAGGATCCAACAACATACCTCTATGTGTGTCAATTTTGTTGTGTTCTCCAATGTCTTCATCAAACTTCCTCACTCCTTCAGAGGAGATACTAGCCATAGCATGCCAAACATATTCATCAATCACCATAGGAACTCCATTCACTTGGGAACGAAAAACGCCATCCATGTTGGCTTTGGTACAAGTGTAGAATGTTGGATATAGGGGAGCTGAAGAAAAGGTCAAGGATGAAGCCCTTTAACTTAAAGATTTTAGCTTTTTACATGTCATTCAATTGAAGACATTTGTAATTTGTAAAGTAGTTTAAAGGCTTATCTTGTGATCCTTGCATAGCATAAAGCATAAAAATATTCATGCATACATGTTTTAAGAAAAGAACATAAGGTTTTCATGTTTACATTTGAAAAGAAAGATTCCATAGCTTAGATTTTGAAAAATCCATTTTGCACTTCTTTAATCAATTACACAATGAGATAATCGATTACCAGCTTATGTTTATTTCTAAAAAAGCCATGAAGAACACTTTAATCGATTACCAGCAAATCGTAATCGATTACATAGCACAAAATGCAAAACATGTCTGTCTGTCTTAATCGATTATCAATTGCACAAGTTCATTTAAGAATATGCATGACTTCCTTAATCAATTACCACTCATCTGTAATCGATTACCAAGGCTATATACAAAACATGCATGACTGCCTTAATCGATTATCACTCATCTGTAATCGATTACCAAGGCTTTATACAAAACATAGCATGACTGCCTTAATCGATTACCACTTATCTGAAATCGATTACCAAGGCTTATTTTATAATTGATACTATCTGCTGTAATTGATTACATCACGTATTAATTGATTACATTGTTCATGAAAATTTTCCAGATTGTCTCAAGAACATTTTAATAGATTACTTGTTATATTAATCGATTACATAACGTATTAATCGATTACATTTTGTTATATCTGTTTTCTATTTAAAGCTTTTGGCTTTGTGCTTTGACATACAACTTACAATCTGAGTTTATGAATTACTCAACATTCTCTAAGCGTTCAAAGGTCCAAGAAACATATTTTCTGAGCGATACATTTCTCTTTTTTTTGAGATCAAAAGATTACATGCTTCATTGATGATGTGTTAAGACAAGATCCTTGAAAAGAACTTCAAGAGAGTTGATTTTCTGTTCATCAACATTCATGCAACTTGGAATTGATTGGTAACATTCATTCATTCAATTCGTTCACTAATGATCACAGGTTATGTCTCTCTTAAATTCTTCTAGTTAATTATTTTGTTTAAAGTTTATGTAAGGCTAAGATCAAAATAGTTTTCTTTCAAGCTTTCTAGAGTAGTGTTCTCTAGGGGTAAAGAACTGAGTAGAGTTCTCAGGTTCTTTGTGATTTGATTTCTAATAGGGTGTTAGAATTATGATTCTTTATCTAGGGTGGATAAGGAAAGTCACTTATAACAGCTTGTAAAAAAAACAAATTTGATTTAGTAGAACTCTAATCTAGTTTGATTAGAAGAATTAGATGTAGCTTCTCTTGAGAAGTGAACCAGTATATATTTTGTGTTGATCTCTCTATCTCTTCTTATTATCTTGATCTCTTGACAATTGTGATTTCTTTCTTAATCAACAAGTGCAGATTTTTGTCATTGATGCCTTGGACTGAGTGATTTGGTTGAATTGAAGTTTCATTGATTTTAAAAAGTGATAAAGATCCTTCAACTCTTATTTTGTAAAAGTTTTAAAAGGTCAAGTTTATACCAATTCACCCCCTCTTGGTATTTGGGTGTATTCATATTGTTTTCATAGAACACTTTGACCAGCTTAGGGTAGAAAGTACCCTTTAATTTGAGGAATTTCTTCAATCCTTGAGCCTAGCAGGGAATTGAAATCCCTTATTGATAAACTAGTCAAGCTCCAAATACTTAGGTGGCATGACTAGCTTGGCAGCATTGAACTGCATATAGTTCATCCTTTCAATGTCATTAGCGAACCAGATAGAGATTATGTTCACAGTAGCATTTGAGGATTCTTCATCTTTTCTCTTGCTGGTGTTGGTTCTTTTGGTGCAGAAGGGTTGGACATGGTGTTTGGGTTGAAGAAAAGAATAATAGAAGAAGGGTCAGTGACAGAGAGGAAAAGACACGACACAAGATGACTATGTGTGCTTGAGAGAGGGATAGAATTTTAGGTGTGAAGTGATTCAACTTTGAAGTCTGTATTTATTGAGTTTTGTAGGTTAAATTTTGAATTTCAAATACCTTGTAACAGCTTATTTCGTGTTTCAAGAGATATAAATGAGACTGACACAGATTTGGATTTGAATTTAAGATAAGATATGTCAGCTAAAATTTTTGAAAATCGTGTAATTTTTCCAGAAATGCCATAGATAATCGATTGCATAAGCATGGTAATCGATTATTTCAAGGAAAAGTATGTCTCTGAACAAAGCGTAATCGATTAATACGAGTTGTAATCAATTACTCTAGAGATATTTGAAAATAGAAACAGCTCTCAATCATAAGTAATCGATTAGAATACAGGGTAATCGATTACTCCAGAGAGTTTTTGTTTCAAAAATAACTTTCAGTAGTAGATAATCAATTAATTTGATAGAGTAACCGATTACTGTAGATGTTATCTGTTTCTGGATTTCATTTAGACAACAAGTAATCGATTATTTGGATAGTGTAATCGATTACTTCAAAGAGGTTTGAATTTTGAAATACACTGAAAATTTCAAGTAATCGATTAAACCAAGTTTTAATCGATTACTCCAGGGAAGTTTTGACTATAAAATTGTCTCTAAACCTCAAATAATCAATTAAAAATCATAATAATCGATTAAAGTAGAAAATTATGCACAGTGAATAGTGTTTTTCAGTAGGTTTTCGAATTTTAAGCACATGTGATGACTTAGCCAATCTAGATGGTATATTATGTAGTCAGGCACATATAAGAATGCTAGCATATATTAGATTCATCAAGAATACCTAACATGTTTCTAAGATCATAGAATCTATCTCTAGATAAGGGTTTGGTAAAGATATCAGCCAATTGATTATTAGTATCAATAAACTCAATTTTGATGTTACCCTTTTGGATTTGATCCTTGAGAAAATGATGTCTGATCTCTATGTGTTTTGTCCTGAAGTGCATCACTGGATTCTTTGATATGTTTATTGCACTTGTGTTGTCACATAGCAGAGGAATTTCATTCATTTCCACACCAAAATCTTGGAGTTGTTGCTTAAGCCACAAACTTTGTGCACAACAACTTCCAACAGCTATGTATTCAGCTTCTGCTGTTGAGAAATCAACACAAGATTGCTTCTTACAATGACATGAGATTAGTAAGCTTCCTAACAGATGGCATGTTCCACTGGTGCTTTTCCTATCATGTTTGCATCCTACAAAATCAAAATCTGAGTAACCAATTAAATTCAATGATGCACCTTTGGGATACCAAAGACCAACTCTTGGTGTTAATTGAGGTATTCGATGATTCTCTTGACTGTTGTGAGGTGTGACTCCTTTGGACTTGCTTGATATCTTGCACACAAGCACACACTTAACATTATCTGGTCTACTTGCAGTCAAGTACAATAAAGATCCAATCATCCCTCTATACTTTAACTCATCAACCCCTTGCCTCTTTCATCTGAATCAAGGAATGTTGACGTTGCCATAGGAGTTGCAGCATCTTTGCTCTTCTCCATGTCAAACTTTTTGATCACTTCAAGGCAGTATTTAGTTTGGCTGAGGAATGTTCCATTCTTCATTTACTCCTCTTGAAGTCCAAGAAAGAATGTCAATTCTCCCATCATAGACATCTCAAACTCATTTTGCATAGAGATAGAAAATTTTTTGCACAAGGAATGATTAGTTGAACCAAATATTATATCATCAACATATACTTGAACCAATAAGATATCATTGCCATGCCTCTTGATGAACAAGGTTTTGTCAATTTGTCCTCTTATGAAAGATTGGCCAAGCAAGAAGTTGCTCAATCTTTGATACCAAGACCTTGGAGCTTATTTCAATCCATAAAGAGCTTTATTTAGTTTTAAAACATGGTTTGGATATTTGAAATCAACAAAAGTAGGAGGTTGATCAACATGTATTTCTTCCTCAATATATCCATTCAAAAAGCACTCTTTACATCCATTTGAAACAGTTTAAAATCCATTAAACGTGCATATGCAAGTAGTAACCTAATGGCCTCTAACCTTTCTACTTGAGCATAGGTCTCTTCATAGTTTATGTCTTCCTCTTGGTTGTAACCTTTTGCAACCAATCTAGCTTTATTTTTGACTATGAGTCCCCTCTCATCAAGTTTGTTCCTAAAAATCTACTTAATGCCAATAGGTTTGTGAGAAGAAGGTCTAGGAACAAGTTCCCAAACTTCATTTCTCTTGAACTAATTCAGTTCATCATGCATGGCAAGCATCCAATGTTCATCAAGTAAAGCTTGGTCAATACTCTTAGGTTCAATTTGTGAAGCAAAAGCCATATCACAACAGAGATTTCTAAGTGAAGATCTAGTAGATACTCCCTTAGTGACTTCACCAATTATGTTGTCAAGGGAGAGATCTCTTGTAGTTCTCCAATCCATAGGCTTTTGGGTAGGTGTTGATTGTTCCATTTATGCAATTGGTTCTTCCTTTTCCTTTTCATTTGATCCATTGAATTTTATATACCCTCCTATAGGGCATGCATCATTTTCACACTTTTTTTCCTTTTTAGAGGAGTTAGATTCATCACAAATAACATGAACTGATTCTTCCATGCAAAAAGTTCTTTTATTAAAGACCCTATATAATTTGCTTTGTAATGAGTATCTAAGAAAGATGGTTTCATCATCCTTAGCATCAAACTTGCCAAGAGATTCCTTACCATTATTTAAAACAAAACATTTGCAGCCAAATGCTCTTAAGTGAGAAATGTTTAGTTTTCTACCTTTATATAGTTCATAAGGAGTTTTCTTCAAAATAGGCCTTATAAGTAATCTATTCAAAGTGTAGCAAACTGTACTCACAGCGTCAGTCCTAAAATGTTTAGGCAAATTTGTCTCATTAAGAAGAGTTCTAGCTCCTTCTTCAAGGAATCTATTTTTCCTCTCCACAACACCTTTTTGCTGTGGTGTTCTTGGAGCTGAAAAATTATGGTTAATTCTATTTTCTTCACAAAACTTTTCAAAGTACTCATTTTGGAATTCACCACCATGATCACTTCTTATTGAGATAATTTTGCATTCTTTTTCATTTTGAATGAACTTGGCTTATTTTTTGAATTCCATAACAGCATCACTCTTGGATCTTATAAACAAATTCCATGTGAATCTAGAATAATCATCAACAATTACAAGCCCATAGAAGTTCCTTCCTAAGCTCATAGTTCTAGAATGACCAAATAAATCCATATGAATCATTTCAAGGGATCTTGAGGTAGAAACAACATTTTTATTTTGAAAAAAAAATCTTGGTTTGTTTCCCCTTTTGACAAGGGGGAGAGGAAGTTTGAAGAAAGCCCAGAGGGCTATAACAAAATTGATACCTATAGAGGTATGCTAACCAACCCTGATATGCAAATAAGAAATAGTTTGGGTATTGGGCCTATGACCCCTAGGATAGGTTGCTTCACTATATCATCACCTATGTCCTTACACCTAGCGGAACCAATCATGCCCAAGCCACTGATGAAGACTTACAGCTTGTGTATGGTCTGAAGCACACAATGCCCATGAATTGGGTCATCATTTTTCAAGAAATCATGCTAAAGTCCAAGAGACTTGTAAACTACCCTTTCCCTTACCCAATTCTTGTGTCAAGGTTCATTGACTATTTTAACATTGATGTGACAAATGAGGTAGTTGATAATACAAATTCCTCAAACAGCCTTATCCAACAAAAGCACTTAACCAAGCTTGGATTGGTTAAAACACCAGATGGTTGGGTGATGGCTGGGCAACAACAGCAAGTGCCCTTGCA
>PYAF01003903.1:168432-179517 GCA_007407185.1 Glycine tomentella | reverse complement strand
ACGATTTAATAACGTATAAGCTTTTATAATTTCTACATTCAAATTTCTTAAAACAACAGAATTTTCATTTGAACCTCCATTTCTACATTTAGTTTTGAAATCAACCAAGATTTGTGGCAATTGCATTCTTACGGTTTTTGGAAAAAAAAAAAGTTTAGCAATTAAAATAAATAAAAGCAAAGTAGAAGCGGTGGTTACACATTCCATCCCTAGATATGAGATAATTAGAAATATCTTTCAGTTCTAAGTATAAAAGCATTTCCCATTGACATTCATACTATAAAAGACATGTGAAATGGGTGATTGAACCATTAAACAAGTAAATAAGCATAGAAAAAGATAATAACACTGAATTAACATTAAATCGACAACAAAAGTCATTACATCAATGAGTTTCTAGCACACCAAGCCCCCAATAATGGATAACTTGGCCTTTCATTAACATGAGAGAAATGAAAAATGAAGGTTACAAGAGGAAGTGGGATGAAAAATGTAGGAGACAGGAGAAAAAACAATAGAACCATGTTTTTTTTTTGCCAACATTAAACCTATAATCACTACTACAAAATTTGGTTTTAACATCGGTAAGTTAACATCGGTTTTCTCAAAATCCGATGTTAACGAAAACGCAGTGACAAATTTATAATTAATAGGACATGGGTAACACCGATTTTCTTAAAAACCTAGAAAATCGATGTTAATGTGTTCTTGTTAACATCAGTTTTCCAGGTTTTTAAGAAAACCGATGTTAAAAGGAGATAGTTAACATAAGTTTTTCAATGAAAATCGATGTTGTTGTTATTATAAAAGTTGGCCCCCAAATTAAACACCCTTCACTCTCGCTATCTCTCACTCTCAGTCTCGCCTCTCACTACGCAGACCTTAGCTCAGTCTCGCCCTTCACTATGCCTACCATAAGTAACTCTCACCCTTCACTGTGCCTACCTTAGGTCATTCTCATGGCGCTTCCAGTCACCTGAATCACTCTCATTGTCGATTTTGGGCTCACTCTCACGATGCTTCCACTATTGGTGTTGTTCTCGGAGGTGGTTCTCTCGCTCGCAACTTTCGGTGGTTCCCACAAGGTTAGCAACTTCCACTTGTTGGTAGCTTCTTTTTCTCTTTACTAGCAAGAAAAACCATGAGCTAAGGGAACAAAGCCTCACCATCTTCAATCATTTGTGTTCTTCGTAGTGTTTCATCAAGAAGAGCCAACAAAACCATGAGCTTATACCTTTTCTCCTGTGTTCAAATTTCTTATAAGGTAATGGAAATGCTTTGCGATTGTCTGTAGATTGATTTTTTTAGCTGTTTTAAATATGCTTGTAATGGTTAAAAGTTTTGCACTATTTCCTCTGATGTTATCAGACTATATATTCCATTGTGATCACAAGATTAATTTCCTATGTGCACTATACCTTAAGTAATGACTTTGTTATCAGCCTATATATTCCTTTGTGATCATATGATTAATTCCTCTGATGCTTGTAATGCTTGTAATGACTAAGTCTTCTTATCAGCCTAATTGTTAAACAAGGTTGTGCACTGTACCTTAAGTAAGCTAAGCAGTCTGGCATATGAAATCTAAAATGAGGCAGGGCACAAATTGTGATCATAGGATCACCACTTGTACTGAGTACATAGGTTTAGCTACATGGGTGGTGTTAATGTTTGCCTATAAAGATTGAATAGATAAGCTGCTAGGTTATCTCAATGTAAAGTAGGATGTAATTAACTCACTTGATTCACTAAACTTATTGATTGAAAGTGATACATGAGTTGCCTTTGTATACGCAAGTAAATATAATAAAGTAAGAAACACTTAATGGCTTAGTAAATATGAAAGTCGCTGCAACCATATTGTGTCCAATTAGTGTGGCGGTGTAGCTGTGAATTGCGGTGATAAATTCTTGAAGTAAATCTTTTAATAAGTTAAAAATGACAGTGCAGTAGTTTCTCAAATTTTATAACTAGCTAACCTGTTTCACAAAAAAAAAAATTACTAGCTTAAATAGAACATAAGGGAAGAGCTGGAGCAATTGATCATTAAGAAAGTGACTCAACAACTGATGATGTCCTTCAGCCACATGCAGTCCTAGATGCAGTCTAATGTGCAGTCTTAGGGTATGATGCCACTTCCGACGGTTGAGGTTATTCCTTATGGTGCTCGTGTCAGCACCAAGGGAAGTTGTGTCGATCCCTCGAGAATGACCCAAACACGGGTGCATCTGACATAATGGGTTGTATGTCGATGACAATCTATAATAACCCAAGTTTTGTAAAAAAAAAAGTATTATTTATCTGGCGCTGATAGCGTGGCACTGTAGCTGAAGGCCAATTTTCACTGTTTTTGGTACCAGGAGCGGCACTGTTAGCGCCAGGATTTGACATGTGGCGCGATTAGCGCCAGAAGTGCTCCAGAAAGCCTGTCCAACGGATAGCGCCCGAGTGGCGCCAGTAGCGGCAGGACTCGTGCTGAGGGCCTATAAAAGGCCATTTTTGCAATTTTTGAGTGCAGAAGCCGCATTTCATCTTCCTCCCGGCGTTCTTCTGCCATTGAAGCTTAGGGAAGCTTCATATCTCCTCCATACTTCATCTAAACACTTCCTATCCTTCAGGAAAGTTGTAAGGAACTACTCTTTGAGCTAGAATCCAGTTTCTAACTTCCTTAAGAGCCATCAATCGGAGAGATCCCGTTCCCTAGAGAACTTTACAAAGCTTGAGTTTTGAGAAAAAAAAAGGCGGTTCAAGGACGCTAAAGCTTGGAGAAGCAATCCTCTAGCCTTCCCCGACTATTTTGAGGTAAGAAACTTAAGTTTTATCGATTGATTTGTGAAATTGGTAATGGGATGAATAGTAACCCATTTGTGTTAGGACTGGAATTAGGCTTGGGTTCTTTAGAAAAGTATGCTCAGGAGGTTGTTCTGATAAAGAATGAACTTTGAAACATGACTTTAGATGAAGTTTGGTTTTTACTCTAAGATATGTATGAGTAGGAAGAATGTGGGCTAAATGAAGGGTATTATGAGATGTATGGGCCTAAGTGCTTTTACAAAAGATATTCATGAGGCTGAATAAACGGTGAATACGTGCTGAAATAATTGTTTTAGCTAAGTTGGATATTTTGATATACGGCCTGGATAAAGGCAATTGAATTGGTTGAATTGACTTATGCAGAGTCTTTGGGAGACTCTAGTGCCTTGGTTAGGCAGAGATAGATCCTGTTGAGGGTCTGTAAGTCACCAGTTGGGTGACTAGCTTTCAAGACTTGATATAGAGTAATAAGGGATTAGAATGATATAGATAACTGCTCTTCTTGTCTTTTGAACGGTTGAAAATCGTTATTGTTGATTGATTGTGCGCCTGTATATAGGGTGGAACACCGAGAGTGTCAGTGGCGGAGACCACAATCCAGGGATTGGACAGCAAAGCACTACCGTGCCAGGTAAGCTCTTCGTTCTTGGGAGTGTTTCCCACTATTTGTGTTCCCCCATACTCCGAGATGGAGTGATGGGTGCATATATGATTTACATGCATTGAATTGGTTGTTACAGTTTTCTTCATGATGATATGTATGCATGTAACTGTGCTTTGTGTATGGTTGCCTTTCGGATAGATCTTCTGGCCAGTAGATAGATATGGACCTCCCTAGGAGTAGAGCGCAACTCCTAGTTTGGTTTGCTCCATAGGAGAGATTCGTTAAGACCAAGAGATAGGTGGTCTCATGTTGTAGTAGCCTATTCTCGGAGGTACCATATGGCATGCATCCTTGCGTAGGGGTAGCTCCCGTTGGATGACACAGGTGTGAGTTCTAGCCTCACACTGTGGGCTGAGATGGTCCACGATGACTTACTGGGTACTGAGATGGTCCTAGGGGACTGAGATGGTCCTGGATACTTATGATGTTACACATTAGAGCTTGTGTGTGCCTATGTGATGTTGTGATGCCTATTAATGTATTGTGATCATGGAACTGAGCCAGGGTAAAAGAGAAGCTCCAAGAACCCTGAGCTTACTGAGATTTTTATCTCACCCCGTGTGTGGGGATTATATTTTGCAGGTTGTACAGCTGATAGAGATGAGGGACCCCAGGGCAAGAGGCCCTAGTAGGGGACATACATGGTATAGCTGCTTGGAGGAGTGTTTTGAGAGCTTGGTTGCTCACTGTTGTGTACAAACATATATATGATATGTGTTGTTATTTTGTACCCTTGTGGGAAAAGTGTGTATGTTTGCATATATTGAATTTTTGTATATGGTGTACCCTAATATGAGGATCTAATATGTGATATCAAAGCACTGATGCCTACTATTTTGATGGAATGTACATATAATCTATGTATAGGCAGGTGGATATCTGTGGTTATTAACTTCCTGGTATATTGGTGTGGATATCATAGTTTTATCTGCCGTTGTTTTACGTCATCTGGATCACTAAGGCTGTTGTGGTATTCTGGCATTCGTTTACTTTACTGTCTATACGTACCATACATAATGAATCAAGAAATATGGTTTTGAAATTGCTTCCGCGGGTTTATTTAAAGATAACTACTACGCTAATCTGATTAAGTAATATGTTAATACACTGGATGCATACGGGGTGTTACATTTTATGGTATCAGAGCAATTTCTTGATAGAAGCATTATGTATGGTGATTATGTGTGTTGCTCTTGACTGTTGTTTGAGTTTGACATGACTATTGCATGTGTGGACACTAGTGGTGGGCCTGATCAAGTCACTGTTTTTGTGTACATGTGCAGTGTCATGACAGAATCCCAGAACAACAGTGGGGAGACGAATGCCCAGCCTGATCTAGTAGCAGCTGCGTTGGCAGCTATGCAGCATGAGTTGACTGCAATCAGGCAGATACAGGAAATTATGCAGTGTGAGATTGCTGCAAATCGTCAGTTACATGAAGTCTTGTTGAAGACTAATGAAGAGATGATGGCAGAGTTGAGATCCTTGCTTAGAAAGGATAGAGTACCTTCTTCACACCCTACCTACGAGGGTGAGAGTAGTCACCACTTGGGTGGATGTAGCCATCATTCTGATGTGCCTAGCCACCACAGAGAGGGCCAGTTTCCTCAAGCTTATATGAAAGAGAGGATTGCTGGTAGCGGATTTCGAGGTGTGAGAGATTTATTGAGACAGGGTCATCCGGTGATAGATATGACTAGGAGGCACAGTGACAGCTATCCTATTCCCTCCATGAGACAGGAGGAAGGGAGACCCAGTGGTTCAGGCCCAACTAAGAAGGGTAAGGGCAGAGTTTTGAGGGTTTCTTCTGCAACAGATAGGTTCAAGAAGGGCCCTAGTCGGAGAGTACCACCACAAAGACCAGGTCCACCTCCCAAGTGTACTACTTGTGGGAGGAATCACTGGGGAGTGTGTTCCACTGGTCAGCTTGTATGTTATGGTTGTGGTCAGCATGGCCACTATGCGAGAGAGTGCCCACTGTTAGGAGGTGGAGCTTTAGACGCTCCACTGACTTCAATAGCACGCCTCACAGTACAGATCTACACAGGAGATGCCAGAGAGGGGACCAGAGCTCTTGACTTAATCAGAGGTATTATTCTGATGAATTTCTATGATGGGAAAGTCCTGTTTGACTCTAGAGTTATTATTCTGTTTTTACTTATTGATCGTATTGTATTAGAACTGAATTTCTAGACGATCATATTCTTTCTTCTGTGAAAGTTACCACTGCTTTTAGGAAGCAGTGTTGTGTGATATATACTATAATGATGTGCAGTTTTAGTTTAAGGGCAGAGAGTACAGTGCGGAATTGTACTGCCTAGCTATACCCATTCTTGAGACCATTCTGGGTATGGATTGGTTGGCCAAGTATGGCATGAGGTTGGATTGTTGCAACCAGAGGGTTGTTGTGTTTTCTAATTGAGTTGATTTGAGTCCAATTTGTTTTTTAGCAGTCTTGCAAGCTCGCAAGGCGATCAGAGAAGAAGATCAGGGCTATATCTTCTCATGTGTGATAGAAGATAAGCCAACTATGATCTGTTGTAGATCCCGGTGGTGAGCGAGTTCATGGGTGTATTTCCAGAGAAGAGTACACTACTACGACCTGAGAGAGAAATTGATTTCTCCTTTGATTTGGTTTCTGGTGTAGGACCAATATTTAGGGCACCTTATCGTATGATTCCTCTGGAATGGAGAGAATTGAAGGTGCAGTTGGAGGACATGCTATTCAAGCAGCTCATCAGATCGAGTGTTTCTCCATGGGAGCACTGGTGATATTTGTGAAGAAAAAGAATGGCAGGATGAGGTTATGTGTTGATTACAGGCAGTTTGTAAGGTTACTATCAAGAATACGTATCCTTTGCCTTGGATTGATGATTATTAGATCAGTTGAGGGGAGTCGATGTAGTCTCCAAGATAGACCTACGATCCGGATATCATCATGTTCGAATTAGGCTAAGGATATACCGAAGATAGTTGCAGATCTCGGTATGGTCACTGTGAGTATGCCAAACATCTCAGGATTGTTCCTCGGACATGGAGGAATGATCAGTAGTATGCTAAGTTGTTTAAGTGTAAGTTTTGGCTATCAGATATGAGATTCTTTAGCCATGTGATTTATGTAGCTGGGGAATTTGTTAATTTGAGTAATATAGCGATTGTGATGACTTGGGAGAGACCCAAGGACATATCGGAGATCCAGAGTTTCCTTGAATTGGTAGGTTACTATCGAAGGTTTATTTAGGGGTTTTCACAATTAGTATTATCTTTGATTTGCCTCACTCGGAAGGGGATTCCGGTTGTTTGGACCCCAGAGTGTGCGAGCAGTGTTTTAGGAGCGGAAGGAAAAAGTTGATTACAACTCCAGTATTGACCTTCCTAGCCCTAAGGGAAGCTTTGAGATGTATTGTGATGCTTCCAAGCAGGGGTTTGGATGCATCGATGCATCTATATTGAGGTATCTTTTGTAAAGGGTGATGATGATCCCTTAAGACATAGGAATATGTTGTATTGGTATGGTGATATAGATTGAGAGCTGTGATGGCTAGACTATGTGATGTCAATTGTGATATTACATGTATCAAGCAACTGAAGTCTCACGAGCAGGCTTATCCTAGTTATTATGTAGAGCTTGTAGTTATTGTCCTTGCTTTAGAGATTTGAGTCACTACCTGTATGATATCAAGTTAGTGGTGGTTAGTGACCACAAGAGTCCCAAGTATCTAGTTGATCAGAAAGAGCCGAATACGAGATAGAGACTGTGGATGGGATTCCTCAAAGGTTATGATTTTGAGTTGAGATATCATCCCGGCCAAATGAATGTTGTGATAGATGTTTGAGCAGGAAGCATGTGAGTGTTACCTGCATGATGATCTCAGACCGTGAGCTGATTGAACAGTTTAGTGATATGCACCTAACTGTGACGGAGGGTGCTAGTGATCTTGATTTGAGAGAGATCAAGATTTATAAGGCTTTGATACAGAGGATTCGAGAGACCAGGAACAACAAAGATGCTATAAGGTTTATGAATTGATTTATTAATGTATTGTGATCATGGAAGTGAGCCAGGGTGAACGAGAAGCTCCAAGAACCCTGAGCTTCCTGAGATTTTTATCTCACCCCGTGTGTGGGGATTATATTTTGCAGGTTGTACAGCTGACAGAGATGAGGGACCCCGGGGCGAGAGGCCCCAGTAGGGGACATACATGGAATAGCTGCTTGGAGCAGTGTTTTGAGAGCTTGGTTGCTCACTGTTGTGTACAAACATATATATGATATGTGTTGTTATTTTGTACCCTTGTGGGAAAAGTGTGTATGTTTGCATATATTGATTTTTTTTATATGGTGTACCCTAATATGAGGATCTGATATATGATATCAGGGTACTGATGCCTACTATTTTGATGGAATGTACATATAATCTATGTATAGGCAGGTGGATATCTGTGGTTATTAACTTCCTGGTATATCGGTGTGGATATTATAGTTTTATCTGCCGTTGTTTTACGTCATCTGGATCACTAAGGCTGCTGTGGTGTTCTGGCATTCGTTTACTTTACTGTCTATACGTACCATACATAATGAATCAAGAAATATGGTTTCGAAATCTCTTCCGCGGGTTTATTTAAAGATAACTATTGCGCTAATCTGATTAAGTAATATGTTAATTATAATAACCGTGGTTTCTAAAACATAAATTTTGGGTTTTGCTGTGAGCCACGCCAGTAGCGTGGGAGCCACGCCAGTAGCGTGGGAGCCACGCCAGTAGCGTGGGAAGTGCTCCAGAAAGTTAATTTTCCACTGGAGTGCCACGCCAGTAGCGTGGGAATCCACGCTGATGGCGTGGGAAGTGTTCCAGGAAGTGGTTTTTTTTCTGGAATTCCACGCTGGTAGCGTGGGAGGCCACACTGGTAGCGTGGAAGGCACGTCAGAGGTCTATAAAAAGGCCAAAACGCGAAAATTGGAGGAAAAACCAGCTCTTCTTCCTCCCTTCGTCCCAAACCTCCATTAAAGACTTGCTCAAGCTTCCTTAGACCCCTTTTCTTGGCCTAAACACCTCTCTAAGACATTTGAGTGTGAGAGGAACCTTTGGGAAAGCTTAATCCTTCTTTCTGATTTTGAAAAACCCCTTTTGGAGTGAGAGGTGGAATCTCATATGAGAAACTCAGAGAACTTGAGTTTTGGCGAGGACCCACGGCTTGGGAAGGACAACAGAGCTTGAAAAAGCTGTCCTGAAGCCTTTCTGGTCGCCACTGAGGTAAGAGACTCAAGTTTCTCCGTTTAATTTTGATTCTAGGGGTTTCCATGAATAGTGACCCACTTGAGTTGGGGCAAGAATTAGCCCAGGGTCCTGTAGAGAAACTTGTTTAGAGCGATGAAAAGATGAAGGATTAGCTTTCAATTTTTGATTTGGTGAACTTTGAATCTTGGCTCTGTGGTTTGCTTATGTGGCTTTTGTGATAAGTCACCAATTGGATATATGCCATGATAGAGCCTGGATTATGATTGTTATGAGCCTGAAAGGCTAAATGAACGGTGCTTTGAGTGAGACTCAGACCGTGCCAGTGATATTTGAATTATGGGCTAATGTTGGCCAGAGCTTATATGTATAGGCTATGCAATGAGTCTGGGATGACTTAGATGTTTGGTATGCAGCCTTGAGAGACCTTGTAAAGGATTATGATGGCCTAGTGTGTGCTGGGCTGAAATGGTTGAACCCTAGGTTAGGGGAATTCTGTATATGATATGTTCTGTGTTTGAATGTCTGTGGATTGGTTTTGATAGTAGTATATGCCTTGATTAGGGCGTGATATTGAGACTGTTGGTGGCGAGAGCCACAGACCGGGGAAAGAACTGCAGAGTGATACTTTGCCAGGTAAGTTCTGAGTCCTTGGGAAATGATTTCCCACTTGGTTGCACAACACACTCTGGGGGAGTGGTAGTCATATTCATAATGCATGCATTGGTTGTTACATTTCTTATAATGATATGTGTGCGTCAGTGCTGAATGAATGTATGCTGTGATTGTGATAGATCTGTTGGCCAATAGATAAATACAGGCATTGAGGGTTCTCTGCCATGTATCTTGGCGTTGAGGGTTCTTTGCCAGGCATTGAGGGTTCTCTGCCATGTGTATAGAGCAAATAGCTGCTCCATGTTGTTATGAGGGCCAGAGGGCCAGGCCAGTGAGCCAGATTGTGTGTAATTGCCTTATGTGTGCATTGTGGATAGTGGGCCAGGGTGGGGATGATTTCCCAAGGACCCTGAGCTTACAGAGATGTGTATCTCACCCCGTGTGGGAATTTATGTTTTCAGGTGACTCTTTCGGACGAAGAGAACAGTCTCAGGGCAGGAGGCCCGAGTAGAGACGTTCCTGCTTGGCTAATAGCAGCAGAGGGAGCTTGAAGGCTCATTTTGTACTGTTTATGTTTTGTACCCTTGATAAGGGATGGTGTATGTACACCAGAGATTCGTATAGTTCTGTATACCCTCGGTGAGGGCTGCTATTCTTTTGTATCACCACGATGTGGTGAAGACACTGATGTATATGGCTATGTACAGAACTATTTATGATATGTTTATGAGATTCCTCCTGAGTTCAATTGTTGTATATTTGATTATCTGCCTATGTATTCTATTTATCTGTCTAAATTGTGTATGAGATAAGAAATGGATCAACAGGGATATGTTATTGGCTTTGTGCTTGTGCTGTTGTTATATGTTTTATTCCATACATAATGAATCAAGAAAAGCGATTCTGTGCTTCCGCTGAGTTTTTAAATAATGATTTAAGCGCTTAACTGATATTATTAATGATAACGCACCGGAGGCTTACGGGGTGTTACATTAATACACCAGATGCATATGGGGTGTTACACAATCCTCTCAGCCTAGTTGCCCTTGGAAGATTTTATGAGGGGTCGACAGTCGTGCACAACGTCCCTCTAGCAGATGATCAGGTAAAGGTGGGCGTTGAGGAAGTTCGAGATGCTAATGCTCGCGTCCCTGTACCCACTAAAGAGGTTCAGTTAGTGGGGCATGTTGATTTCAGTTGAAGCCAAGCATCAATGAACAAGACTCAAGCTTCAAGGAGTTTTGAGCTTTCAACATGACCAAAGGCTAAAGAATCATGGGAAGCTTTGAAGAACTAATTTGATTAATTGTAAAAGGGAGTTATGATCTGATAATCCAAGTGTGCATTTCATGTCATTCATTATTCATTCATCTAGGATCATGAATTGATCAAAGGCAGCACAGAAAAGGTTAAGAATTTTAGGAAAAACCAAGTTTTACTGAAGTAATCGATTACATACTAATTGGAATCGATTATTTTGTTCTTCGTGCCTTTGAAAAATAAATCAAGAACAAGGTAATCGATTACAAATCGAATTAATTGATTACTTAGGCTAACATATGAAAAATGCATCATTCGGTCTTAATCGATTACAACATTTGGTAATCGATTACAAGCCTGCCTTGAAAAAGCCTGACCTACTGGAGTAATCGATTACATATCGGTTTAATCGATTACATAGTTCAAATCAGAAAATAGGGTCACTCTGGCTTAATCGATTACAACAATTGGTAATCGATTACATAGTACATTTTAG
>PYAF01003903.1:136452-168332 GCA_007407185.1 Glycine tomentella | reverse complement strand
GATTACAACATTTGGTAATCGATTACAAGCCTGCCTTGAAAAAGCCTGACCTACTGGAGTAATCGATTACATATCGGTTTAATCGATTACATAGTTCAAATCAGAAAATAGGGTCACTCTGGCTTAATCGATTACAACAATTGGTAATCGATTACATAGTACATTTTAGAGAAACAGGTCACTCTGGCTTAATCGATTATGTATCGGAATAATCGATTATTTAGTTCATAGCCAAAATCCAAAAAGCCTCAGGAATATTTTAATCGATTACATCTTGAATTAATCGATTACAAATGGTAAATAATCGATTACAGGAGCGTGTTTAATCGATTATTATCAGTAAAAATTCTGTTATAAAAAGGACTTCTCAGACTGAGGTTCACAGCTTTCACAATTATTGAGTTTTACGAATCTTAAGGCATTCACACACGTTCTGAGATTTCATTAGTGAATTTTTCTCTGTTCTAAACACATTGACTTCACCAAATTCATATGGGTTGTTGAATCAAGAAAGTGAAGTCTCATCATTCATTCAAGGCATAAGGAAAGGTTTGCATATGTTTGTGTGATCAGTCAATCAACTTGAGTTTCATTCACTTTGCATTCATTCTTGGATTATCAGGTGATATCTTTCCTTGTCTTTTGTTGGTGTAAACTGTTCTTTGAATTCTTTCAAGTTTTTGTTTATTGTAAAATGGATTTCTTGCAAGTGTAGAGATAGTGCTTCTCTAGTTTTTGCTAAGTAGTGTTCTTGGCAAAGGGGTTTGGTCTCTAAGAGTCTAATAGGGTTTTAGACTTCTGAACTTTATCTAGGGTTGATAAAGAGAGACTTGTATAATTGCTTGTAAGGATATTTTGCAATAGTGGAACTCTACTCTAGTATTGAGTAGAAGAAACTGGATTTAGCCTCATAGGTTTTGAGGTGAACCAGTATAAATCATTTGTCTTGATTTATCTTTAACATTCTTGGTTATTCTAGAAATTAATTATGTTGTGTGAATTTATCTGGGTTGTGTTTCACGTCTTGGGTTGATCATTGGATAAAGTTTGTTCAAGTGTTTTTGTGATAAAGATCCAAAAGGCATTAAACTCTGATTTGTTTTTGAAAACTCTGTTTTTCATTGAGAAAATTTTATTTTACCAAGACTAACCAATTCAGCCCCCCCTCTTGGTTAAGCGTGAAGTGTTCCTTATTTTCCACAGGGCAGACCCTTAACACCTTCCTTGCTTGGCCGACACATCTTGTACAGCCTATTTTGAAAAAGATATTTCATTTTTGGCCTTAAGAAAGATTTGTCTCATATAAAGTGAAGATGGTTGTTCACTTATGTTTGTTAACTGTGTAGGATAAATAGGGACCTGAAGGACCGGTGAAACCTGTACATGAGCCAGAACCTATTGTCGATCCCCTGTACTAGATCGCATTGACCATCCCAATCTTTTCCTCAGACCCATGCAGGTGTCGTGGGACCTTACTTTGTTCGGGGTGTATAATGATAACTTCCCGTTGTACATAAAACATGAGGGTATTTATGAGATAATCCACAGTGGTCAATGTCTGAACATATCCATTATACAGTTGTGGATTCTGTAACTTTTAATTGGCTACTGTTACATAACTAATTGTTTTATATTCATGCATAATTGACTTTATTTTCTCAACAATAGGCATATGAATGACTTATGTCTACAATTGGATCATGCTGATGTGTATGGATTCATCGAGCCACAGTCCATACAGAGATCTAGGCAATCACAATTTGAATTCGAGGACTATATCAAGAAATGGATGCAGAGTTTCACAGAAAGATGTATACCTTGCAGTGTACTTGAATGGGTAAGTAAATATGTAAAAATGAATTTAAATAATGTATGCATTATAATAACTTCTTTTTCTCCAATGTAGTGCACATTAGCAACTAGTCGTTATATGTCCTAAGGACAATGTTGTTGTGTGATTTTGTTTGTTACACAATAAGCCTGATAACTACCTAAAAGGAATTATTAACATGTAGGTTGTAATTTGTAAGACATTTCTGTTATTATTTATAACACATGAATATGTTAATTGTACAATATGTATGCATGTTTCTCCTAAGTAGTGCTTTGAAGGGATTCCACAATGATCTGGTCACTAAATCCAAGGTTACTACTAAATGGATTACAGTTAAAGTAAGTCATTTAAATAATGGTTTATGTATTCAAAATAACTTTTATTACTATTTACAATAATTTTCGTTTAACTTTGATTATGTTATTGAATTTAGTGTAATAAGCAAAAAGGAATCACTGAACCATATTATGTCATGCATTGGATGTCGACGATAGTCCAAGGAGGCTTCATGGATAATTAGGACATGGTAATTGTCTACTTCAAAACTAATTGTATATTTTACTTGTTTTTATTTATACTTATTATTATGTTTTATTATGTTATGCAACATTTTACTGATCAGAGACTACTTGAAGCTGAGAGATTGAAGGCTATTAGGGTTCAGTGGGCTACATTTTATCTTAAAATTAGACATGAAATATTAGGTTAGGTGGTTAAGGAATTTTTAAACAATTGTATAAACACTTTGTTAGTAAATCATTTAATGTACATTGACATTATTGAATTTACTTTTTATTCAAATATTATATAAGTGTATTGTATTATGAAATTGGCTGGTCATCTGCTTTTTCATTTGTAGGATGAATTTGGGTAAAATAAAAAAACAGACAAAATATTAAAAAAACTAAAAAACAACATCAATTTTTGTTAAAACTGATGTTAATTTATATTACAATGGTTTCGACTGAAAACTGATGTTGTTACATCACAACAACATCGGTTTTCATTCAAAACCGATGTCCTTATATATGTAATAACATCAGTTTTTAGTCAAAATCGATGTTGTTGTATTGTAACAACATCGGTTACTGAAAACCGACGTTGTTACATATATAGGGACATCAGCTTTCTAATGAAAACCAATGTTGTTAACATCGGCTTTCAACAAAAACCGATGTTGAATTATCAGATTTTACATTTTTTTTTCTTTTATTTGTTATATAGCGACATTGGTTGTTACAAAAAACTAATATTGTATACTTTTGTTAACATTGGTTTTTCAAAACCGATGTTAATGTCCAAACTTTCAACGGCTGTAGTTTCAACATCGGTTGAAAATCGATGTATACCGATGTTGAATGTCCAAAATAATCGATGTTGAATGCTATTTTTCTAGTAATAAATTGTCTGATTGTGATCCCAAGAGATTGTTGGCCTTAAATATGGGTTAGGGCCTTTATCTTGTCACTTCACATAAAGCATTGTTCGCTGGACGAGATCTTCACGAATTCCAAAGTCACTAACTCAGTAGGATTGTCTCGTTGGGTGAGCTCTACTCGTTAGGGGAGTCTTTCAATAATTCCAAATCTAATTAGGTCAAGCTGCATTCACTGGGCGAGCTTGACCATATGACATGGCTCCCTTCTTCCATTCTTGAGCTACCACATGTCCTTTCCCTACGAGCATCCTCGTTGGGCAAGCCTTCCATCAATGACAACTTTCAATCCTCTTCTTTATGAACTAGAACTCTATCAAAAACACATAAAAAGTTAATAAACTCTAAAGAGTTATTTACAATGAATAGAATCCTAAGAAAGCATTAAATCCTATCTAATTCGGACCAAACTAAGAAATAAATGAGGAAAAAGTAGATAATTGTTGTGTAAAATGAGTGCAAAAGTTAAGCATGAACAATGATTGTCACTAGCTTGTTTAAGTAAAGTTACTAGGTTAATGCTTTTTAGAGAGCTTAATCCCAAACCTCCTTCATCCACTAGTGTGCTAAGTTTGCACCTAGCCATTGTTACCATCTTCTTATTATTTATATCTCCTAACCATATAAAGTTTTGAAGTCACATACCTAGTTGTTTAAGCATGGAAGCATGCCATTGATAAATTTGAAATGAGTAAATTACCATGCTATGAATAACAGTTTTCACCAATCGAACTCTTCTCATCATTTAAAACAGTAACCCTTTCTAGAATGCTAGTTTATTCTTGATTCTATTTGCAATGGTTTGTAGAAAAGAATGCTTGGGACGACCTCGAAAAAGAGGAAGACCAAGATAAACAAAAGGGAGACAACCTGAAGAGAATCCAACAATCTCTTTAATTGAAGCAACTCACGAAGTAGTGATAGAACTTGAATAGAAGCGACATTTGGGCAAACTAAGAAGTTGGTTGGATACCTCACCACACTTCTTGAAAAGATGCATAAGTGACTTTGAAGATTTTTTAGTCCCTTTGCAAAAATCCATTATATCGTCAGCAAACAACACATGACTAAGGACTTGAATGCCCTGTGGACTAGTTAAAGGTTAAAGCTTGTTCTCCTCAACCAATTGAGCAATACCACAGCGCAAAACATCCTCCGAAATACAGAATACGAGTGGATAAAAGGGATCTCCTTGGTGAACACCATGTTGGCATTGGAGGAAATCCACTACTTTACCATTGGCCAAGAAAAAAAGTTTCACAGAAAGCAAAATAGGACTGGAATCAAAAGCTTTGAGAGCAGATAGCCTGAAGGACCATTCTACAGTATCAAAAGCTTTCTTAATGTCAAATTTTAAGGACAACGGACCTTTCATGGAGCATGTTGACAGCTTCTAATGTGACACAAATATAGTCCTTAATGGAACAACCTTTAACAAACCAACATTGCTCTAAAGATAAAATCTTGGGAGCTACAATAGACAAATGATCTTCCAAAACTTTAGTTATGATTTAAAATGATATTATCCTAGAGCAATGAGTTAAAAATTGTCTATACAAGAGTTACCAAATTAGAATTTAAGTTCGGTAAGAGCCAACTCTATGAAAATAATTGGTATACAAATTGTAACACATCCTCTCCGATAATGTCCCAATAATTCTAGTAGAAGCAACCACCAAAACCATTAGGGCTTGGGGCACCCTCTCCATTCATGTTGAAGACTACAAGCTTTACCTCTTTGCGGGATGGCACATTGGTGAGCATAGGATTATATTCATCAGATGCTATACTAGGAACAATTTTAGAAATCAGATCATTGTCCACATAGTGGTTAGGGGAAGCATAAATACTTCAAAAATGAGATAGGATCTTGTTTTCCAGATCTTGCAGAGTTTGAAGAATGTGATCACCATCCTAAGCATGGAGATGTGCTTAGTAGTATGCCTGATTCACACCAATTTGTGGAAGAATTTAGTAATCCTATCTACGAAACAATGCCAATTAACTCTTGATTTTTCAAACCAAAAAGTTTCTTGGAGATTCAAAACCTTTCAAAGATCAAGTTGTGCTTGTAACTCCCTGTCCTTAAGCTCTTCCGTAAAACCAGAAGTACTAATAAGTTGTTGGCATAAGAGTTAAACCACCTGAATCAGATCAATTTCAAAATTCATTACATGACAATTGAAGAGGTAAATGATCCCCACGTTTTTCATGAGCACTAAGAACAATATTAAAGTCCCCAAAGTAACAACATGGTCCCAGATTTTGTTGCTGAAGATCAATCAATTCCTGCTATAAAATACGTCTAGAAACATAAGGTTCCAATGTAAATGGCAGAAAATAAATGCATATTTCCATCAAGAGAAAGTGAATAGGCGATATGGTGTGAGAAGGAAACAATGAAGCTAAAAGCTAAGAAAGTGAAACCAAACCTAGCACCCAAAGAGACCCTCTATTATTCACAGAGAACAACGTAAATTCATACTCCGCCAAAAGGAAGCAGGAATAGAGTTAAAATTTGTCCAAGGTTTGGCTAAAAACACCATATCAGGTTTATGGGACACACAAAGCTTCTTCAAATATTATATATATATATATGAATCATTTCTACTCATTATTGGTGAGTTCATTATGTTCTTAATGTTTGATTCTACTTGATCACTAGTTTCATGAAATTAGATTCTAAGTTTGACTGGAAAGTGTTAGAATTTGAACTAAATGAATTTACTCTTTACGTTACCTTGCTAGGAATAGAGCATAACAGTTTGATTGCAAATAGTACGAGAATATGATTGTAATGCTGGAATATTTACTTCATATGTGAGGAATATATATTCGATAAATATTCTTAGGATTCTCGAATGCGAGGGATCGATTCGGGGTGATCTAATGTGTACATCAGTGATGTTAGAAAATGATTCATATTATTAATATTATTTGGATACCATGGTTATGAATGATGAAATTCAATCCTACATTTCTCTTGAATTAATTAAATTCATTTTACTTATTTTCGTAATTTTTCGTATTTCTGATGCACTATTTCGGTTCTTTCCATTAAACCATGAAATTTTGATTAAATTTATTGTACATAACTATTGAATTGTTTACTTTTATCTGAAAAAACTGAGTAACTCAAGTCCCTGTGGAGACGATCACTTTTATAAAATCTATAACCTGCGACGATATTGGTATGCTTGGCAATAGTCTAGCCTCGGTACTTATGGTTTATCGTAGTTTGTTCTTTTTCCTTTATGCAAGGTAAATTTCCTACAGATAAATAGCTATTTGATTCAAAATTACCAAGACTACAAGGAAGAACAAGAAGAAAAAGAAACAACCAACCAATAAGCCACTGAGTGAATCTTGTTTTATTAATTCTCCTTCACCAGAAAAGTCACTTGTAATTGATATTATGGCTGACAGAGGAGAAGGAAATAGACCACCAAGGAGGATTCTTGGTGACTATGCTTATCTACAAGCACCAATGCATTACAACAACATAGTCATTCCTCCTTTTAGTAACAAGGTTTTGGAATTAAAGCAAGTATTGCTCAGTCTGATGGGTTCACACCTTTTTGCTGGAATGGATCATAAAGATTCATACACACATTTGTCTACCTTAATGGAGCTATGCACTACCATGGGAGCTTCTGGTGAAGTTGTTGAAGTTGTCTACCTCATAGCTTTTTTGTTCTCCTTGATAGGTAAAGCAAAGACATGGCTCCAATTACATCCAAACAAAAGTCTCAACACTTGGGAAAATGGAGGAAAAATTCATATCAAGATTATTTCCTTCATCCAGATTCATTAGTGCAAAATAAGCCATTGCTGCTTTTTCCCAAGGTTCTGATGAACGTCTCTATGAGACATGAGGGAGATTCAAATCTTTACTACGGAGGTGCCCAAACCATAATTTTGATGATGTTGCACAACTGCATATTTTCTACAGTGATTTGAGCCCTACGAAAAAGATGATTCTTGATGCCTCAGCTGGAGGTACTATAATGTCTAAGAGCCCTGAGGAATCAATTGTAATCACTGGTTCCATAGCAGCCAATGATTATCAGAGTCACAATGATAGGTCTTTGGTTCAACGAAAAGGTATAATGAAGCTGAATACTCAGAATGCAATTCTAGCTCAGAATTGAAAATAATAGGAATACCCACAATAACCAAGAGGGGTGTGAATTGGTTAATACCTTGGTCTTTTAAAATTAATTCAAATCAGAGTTCAGGATCTTTATCACTTTCAAAACCAAGAAATCTTTATATTCTATCAAATAACTCAGACCCAAGAAATCAATAGCTCAAAACAGAACTTGTTGGACAATGGATATGAATCAACGAATCAATGACCAATGAACAAGATGAGTAATAGAGAAATAAAATCAAACACCAAGCAATTTATACTAGTTCACTTCACAACTAAAGCTACATCCAGTTTTTTTCTAATCAACACTAGATTAGAGTTCCACTATTATAAATTTCTATCCTGACAAGCGTTTACAAAACCCTCCCCTTTATCAACACTAGATAAAGAATAGAAATCTAAAACTATAATAACCAAGGTTTTAAAAAAAAAATAGCGACAGAATTAGCGATGGAATAGCGACGGAGTTAGCGACGTTAATGGTCCTGGCGCGGTTAGCGTGAGATTGGCGCGAGTAGCGCCACAGGTTCTGCAAGTTGGCGCTAGTAGCGCTAGAGTGGCACGGTTAGCGCCAGAACTACTCCAGAAAGCCTGTTTTTCACTGGAACTTGGCGTGGATAGCGCCAGTAGCGCGGGGACGCGGATTAGGGGCCTATAAAAGGCCATTTTCATGAATTTGGGAGTCAGAGAACTTCTTTTTCTTCCTCCCTTGCGCTTCTGCCATTAACGACCTTGGAGAGCTTCATATCTTCTCCACTCTTCATCGAAACACTTCCTACCCGACTAGAAAGTTGATTAGAACTCCTTTATGAGCTAGATTCCAGGATCAAATCTCAAAGAAAACCATCAATCGGAGAGATCCAGTTCCCTAGGGAATTTCTCAAAACTGAGTTTTGGAAGGAATAGAAGGCAATTCAAGGACGCTAAAGCTTAGAGAAGTGATCCTCTGGCCTTCCTTGACTGTTTAGAGGTAAGAAACTCAAGTTTTACCGATTGATTTGTGAAATTGTTCTTGGGATAAACAGTGACCCATTTGTGTTAGGACTGTAATTAGGCTTGGGTCCTTTAGAAAAGTATGCCCAGGAAGTTGTTCTGATGAATATTGAACTTTGAAACATGACTTTTGATGAAGTTTGATTTTGACTCTGAAGTATGTATGAGTAGGAAGAATGTTGATTAAATGGAAGGTATTATGATAAATATGAGCCTAAATGATTTTACAAAACTTGTTCAGAAGGCTAAATAAACGGTGAAAATGTGTTGAAATAACTGTTTTAGTCAAGTTGGATAATCATTAATATATGGTCTGGTTAGAGCATTGAATTGGCTTATGCAGGGTCTTAGAGCGACTCTAGTACCTTTATTAGGCCGAGATAGATCCTAGGGAAGATCTGTCAGTCACCAGTTAAGTGACTAGCCTTAGAGACTTGAGATAGAGTAATAAACGGTTATATGTAAAAGAATAATGTTTCTGTTCTTTTTAACGGTTGAGAATCGTTATTGATTGATTTTGGTATGCCTTTATGTAGGGCATGATATAGAGGTTACTGGTGAGTGTGACCACGAGGTCGGGAGAGCCAGTGTAACACTCAGAGCAGGTAAGCTCTTTGTTCTTGGGAGTGTTTCCATTGTGTGTATTCCACCATACTCCGAGGGAGTGATGGTTATTGTATGTCATGATGCATGTATATTGAAATTGTGTGTTACTGCTTTTTATTGAAAACATGTATATTATGTACACTGTGATAGTGTGATGTGATTGATGAGATTCTCTGGCCAGTAGAATGGACTAAATATGGACTTCCCTTAGAGCCAGAGTTACGTGGAACAACTCTAAGTGGTCAATATAAATATATGTGATAAAACCTGAGAGGAATGTACTCGTCGCGGATGATCTTCTCTCGGAAGTGCCATATATGTCCGAGTAAGTCCTGGGAGACTGTGCCCGTTGTGGATGATCTTTCTCAGGCAATATGATATAACTATATGTATGTGTTGTATTTGTGTTATGGTATACATGTGATATGTTCTGAGAGCCGTGATGGCCGGATTGTTTGTGATGCCAATTTTAATATTATATGCCATGGAAGTGAACCAGGGGGAGGAAAGACCTCTAAGGATCCTGAGTTTACTGAGATTGTTATCTCACCCCTGTTAGAGATTACATGTTTTTGCAGGTGATGCTCAGGGAGCAGATGGTGGATTTCAGGGCAAGAGGCCCGCGTAGGGATAGGTTCTGTGTGAACCTTAGGCATAAATTTTGAGAGCTTGTTGGCTCATCTATTTTGATTATGCCTATTATTTTGTACCCTGAGGGGAGTGTGTATAGTTTGATATATATATATATATATATACACATTGTATATTATGAGAATTCACCATATATGATGTACAGTGGGTGTTGTTAATAACGTTTTATGATGTCATTTTGTTTATTGCTTCCAATTTGATTATCTGTAATAATTGCTGCACTTAACGACCGTAAATCAGTGTTAATGAACCGGATGCATACGGGTCGTTACAAAAACCCTATTAGAATTCTAAGGAGCAAGAACCAAAGAACACTACTCTGTTCTTTAGCTAGAGAACCCTTTTCTAGAACCAAGCAAGAAGAACCCACTTACTTTATCAATTTACAACAAAAATTCAAAAATGAATTTACACACAAAGAAGATTAAGGAGAGAGACAACCTGATGATCCATTTAATGTAATGCACATGAATTACCAAGTCAAGTTGAATAGCAAACAAAATCAGATCATGTTGAAAACTCAAAACACATTTGTTGAATCAAAGTCTTTCACTCTTCATGATGCTCCCCCTATATCCAACAATCTCCCCCTTTTTGGCTTTGAACATGTCAAATTCTTGGTTGGTCATTTGTTGGACTTGAAGTTATTTGAGGGAATCAAATAGAAGACTTAAGCTTTTTCAAACCTGAAAATAATCACAGACTTTTTGCCAAGAACAAGTGTTAAGATATCTGCTTGCTTTATTCATTAACTTGTATATGTGACTTAATTTGTTCATTTGATTTTAACAATCCATTCAGTTTTTGATTTGTGCAAAAAGTGTGCAGAAAAACAGGGTAGAACAGAGTACAATGCAGAGCACACTTAATTACACAATCAATCAACCATTTCTCCCCCTATTTGGCTTATCAAAGTCAAAATTAAACAGCACAGCGGATAACAGGTAAGAGAAACAGAAACAACTTCATCAATCATGAGGGAACCAGTACAATGCTTAAAAAAAAACAAAAAATATAAAAGAGGAAATACAAGGCTTTTAAACTAGAAAGATTCAGACTTATCAAACATCACTGTTGCTTCAATACTTTCTAGCCTAGACTTAATTTTCTCTAAGGCTGCATTGGTCTCAGCCCTGTGTTCATGATGAAGAGACAGCAGGCCATCCATCTTTTGAATCATTAAGGATTCAAATGGACTATAGGCAGGTTGAGTGGGGCCTCCTTCTTCAGCATCTTCTTCCTCATCCTCTTCAGCAGCAGCAATAGGAGCAGCTTGTTGGCCAGCCATTTGCCATCCTTTAGGTGTCTTCACCATCCCTAGTTTGGTTAGATGTTTATCCTTGATAAGACTGTTGCTTGAATTGGTGTTATCCACCACTTCATTAGAAACATATATGTTGAAGTAGTCTATGAGATAAGCACAACATAGGGAAAAGGATAGTTCATAAGCCTCTTGGACTTAACATAATCTCCTTAAGAATGAGAATCCAATTCATCTTAATTGAATTCTTGAGACCATACACAAGTTGCAAGTCATCATCAGTGGCTTAGGCATGGTTTGTGGCTCTAGGAGTGAGAATATATATGATTATATAGTGGAGGAGTCTGTCTTCATGGGTCATAGGGCCAGTGCTAAGCCTAAGCTTTAGCCTCATTTGGGAATCAATCAGCATTCCCTTATAAGTCTCCACTATATTATACCCCTCAGCCTCTTCCTCAAATTTCCTTTCCCCTTCAAAGGAAATACCAGCCATTGCTTCCCAGACCTCTGGAGTTATTTCCATGGCAACTTTATTCACTTGGGACATCCATGGAACCTTTGGCACAGGTATAAAACACCTTGACCAATTCAGGGTAGAATGTACCCTTCATCTCCACAAACTTTCTTAACCCTTGGGTTTCAATAAAAGCAGGGAATTGGAAGCCTTCCCTAATGAACCAGTCTAATTCTAGGTGTTTGGGGGGACACACTAACTTAGTGGAATTGAATTGGAGATATGTCATTCTGTGCCTTTCTGGATCCAATCTACTAACCACTGGTTAGAGGTTTCTCTAGCCTTTCTCTTAGAGGTCTTAACTCTCTTAGAGGCAGACATCTTTTGGGTAGAGTTTACTAAACTTAAACAGAAGAAAGACACAGTGAAGATTGAAAGATAAGAATGAAGGTAGGTGTGATTTCTTCCTTCACAATAGGTTGTATTTATAGAAATTTTTAGGCTCCAAGTATTTGAATTTTGAATTAAAGAGCAGTTAGTACGAATTAAATCACTGCAGAGGATTCAAATTATTTATGTAATTAATAACCGATTATTTCCTTATGTAATCGATTAATTCGTAAGCAAAATTATTTTTTGCAGATACAGTAATCGATTAAGTCGTAACATAATCAATTATTTATGTAAAATTCACATGTAGAAGACAAAGTGTAATCAATTATTTTTTGATTTAATTGATTATCATAGAGAAGTTTGAATTTCATAAACATATAGAAGCTTGTGTAATCGATTAATCCGACATGTAATCGATTATTCCAGTAAGTCTTGAAATTTGAAAAACTGATTCTCAGTCATTTAATGGATTACCATTCACTGTAATCGATTATTCCAGTGAATTTTCACTTAGTAAAAGAACTTTTGATCAGTGTAATCGATTAATTCGACTCTTAATCGATTATTACAGAAACATCCAATTTTCTGAAAATGAGTTTCTAAGAAGAATAATCTATTATTTTGTTTATGTAATCGATTACATAAACACATAATTCATTCTAAATCATGATTTAAGTGATTTTAATCGATTAATACGACACTTAATCGATTATTACAGAACAAATATCAGATAAAACAAAATTTTTGCAGCACAACTTGGAAATTTTGAGTTTTTGTGATGAAGGATTCAATTGACAAATTATTTCACATGAAGAGGCATACAACATTCAAGCTAACAGAGATTAGATTCATCCAAGATTCCTAGCATGTTTCTAAGAGCATAGAATCTATCTCTAGCCAATAGTTTAGTAAATATATTAGCCAATTGATTATGAGTGTCAATGAAATCAATTTTGATATTACCTCTTTGAACATGATCTCTGAGAAAATGATGCCTTATCTCAATATGTTTGGTCCTTGAGTGCATTATTCGATTCTTTGAAATGTTGATAGAACTTGTGTTGTCACATAGCAAAGGTATTTCTTTTAATTCAACTCCAAAATCTTGTAATTGTTGCTTCAACCATAGACTTTGTGCACAACAACTTCCAGCTGAGATATATTCAGCTTCAGTAGTTGACAAAGCAACACAAGATTGTTTCTTGCAATGCCATGAGATCAATGAACTTCCAAGTAGATGACAAGTTCCACTAGTGCTTTTTCTATCTAACTTACATCCTGCAAAGTCAGAATCAGAATAACCAATAATATTAATTGATGCACCTTTAGGATACCAAAGACCAACTTTTGGTGTAGCCTTGAGATATTTGAGGATCCTTTTGACTACTGTTAGGTGAGACTCTTTGGGATTTGCTTGATATCTTGCACACAAGCACACACTTAGCATTATGTTTGGTCTACTAGCTGTCAAATACAATAATGATCCAATTATTCCTCTAAATTTTGACTCATCAACCCTCTTTCCATTTTCATTTGAACCAAGATAGGTTGATGTTGTCATTAGGGTTGCAGCATCTTTACTTTTCTCCATTTCAAACTTTTTGATCACTTCAAGGCAATACTTGGATTGGTTGAGAAATGTTCCATTCTTCATTTGCTTCACTTGAAATCCAAGAAAGAATGTTAATTCTCTCATCATTGACATTTCAAATTCTTTCTGCATAGCTTTAGAAAATTCCTTGCACATCAAATGGTTTGTTGAACCAAAAATTATATCATCAACATTTACTTGAATCAATAAGATATCATTCTTATGCCTTTTGATGAACAAGGTTTTGTCAACAAGATCTCTTGTGAAAGATTGTTCAAGCAGAAATTTGCTTAGTCTTTCATACCAAGATCTAGGAGCTTTCTTTAAACCATAGAGGACCTTTTTAAGTTTAAAAACATAGTTTGGATGTTTAAAATCAATAAAACCAGGAGGTTGTTCAACATATATATCCTCCTCAATTTTATCCATTTAAAAAGGCACTTTTAACATCCATTTGAAAAAGTTTAAAATCCATCAAACATGCATATGCAAGCAATAACCTAATGGCTTCCAATCTTGGAACTGGAACATAGGTTTCCTCATAGTCAATGCCTTCTTCTTGGTTGTAACCTTTTGCAACCAATCTAGCTTTATTTCTGACTATGATTCCACTCTCATCAAGTTTATTTCTAAAAATCTATTTTGTGCCAATGGGTTTGAGAGAGGATGGTCTAGGAACAAGTTCCCAAACTTCATTTCTCTTGAACTGATTTAACTCATCATGCATGGTCTGCATCCAATGTTCATCAACTAAGGCTTGATCAATATTCTTAGGTTCAATTTGAGAAACGGAAGCCATATTACAACATAGATTTCTTAATGAAGATCTAGTAGATACTCCCTTTGAAACTTCACCTATGATGTTATCAAGTGAGAGATCTCTTGTTGTTCTCCAATCTTTTGGCTCTTGAACAGGTATTGATGGTTTTATTTCAGCACTTGGTTCTTCTTTCTCTTTATTTATGGAATCATTAAGCTGAATAAATTCTTCCATAGGACCTGCATCTACGTCACATTTCTTTTCCTCTTTTAAGGGATTAGACTCATCACAAATCACATGTACAGATTCTTCCATGCACATTGTTCTTTTTTTGAAAACTCTATATGTTTTACTATGTAATGAATATCCAAGGAAAATTGCTTCATTAGGTTTAGCATCAAATTTTCCAAGTGATTCTTTCCCATTGTTTAAAACAAAACACTTGAAGCCAAAAGCTCTCAAATGAGAAATTTTTGGTTTTCTACCTTTGTATAGCTTATAAGGAGTTTTCTTTAAAATAGGCATTATAAGTAATCTATTCAATGTGTAGCAAATTGTACTTACAGCATTAGCCAAAAAATATTTTGGTAAATTTGTCTCATTAAGAAGAGTTCTAGCTCCTTCTTCAAGATATCTGTTTTTTCTCTCCACAACACCATTTTGTTTAGGTGTTCTTGGAGCTGAAAAATTGTGGTTAATTCCATTTTCTTCACAGAATTTTTCAAAATGTTCATTTTGGAATTATCCACCGTAATCACTTCTTATTGAGATAATTTTGTTACCTTTTTCATTTTGAGCAAGCTTGGCCATTTTTCTAAAAGCATAGAAAGCATCACTTTTGGATTTCAAAAACAGAGTCCAAGTAAATCTAGAGTAATCATCTATAATGACAAGTCCATAATAGTTGTCTCCTAAACTCATAGTTCTAGAGGGATCAAACAAGTCAATGTGAAGTAATTCAAGGGGTCTAGAGGTGGAAACAATGTTTTTATTTTGAAAAGAATTTTTGGTTTGTTTCCCCTTTTGACAAGCATCACAAAGTTTGTCCTTTTCAAACTTGAGTTTGGGAAAACCAATTACTAAATCCTTTTTAATTGGCTTGTTCATATGATGCATGTTAATGTGACTTTGCCTTCTATGCCACAGCCAAGATTCATCAACTTTGCTTATTAGACATGAAGTGTTGTGAAAGAATGCATGATCAATTGAAAGTAAATAAATGTTACCTTTCCTTTTACCTATGTGAATCACTTCACCACTTTGCCCATCACAAATCATGCTACAATTCTCATTGAATGAGACTTTGAATCCTTTATCATAGAGTTGGCTTATACGTAAAAGATTATGCTTCAATCCTTATACATAAAGAACATTTCTGATTTTGGTTTTGAAGCTATCTCCTATGTTGCATTCTCCAATTATCTTTCCTTTGTTATTATATCCATAAGTGTCAAATCTTCCATCTTTAAGAGTTAGATTTGTAAGCATAGACTTGTTACCCGTCATATGTCTAGAGCATCCACTAACAAGGTATCACAATGAGGATCTAGCTCTTAGACATACCTACAAAAATCAAATCAATTTATAAAGGAAGGTACCCAATTGAGATTGGGTCCATAGGGGTTAGCAGCTTTCTTTTTCTTTTGAACCCAAATGCAATCTCCATTAGGCACATAGACTCTCCTAGTATAGCATTTGTAAGATGTATGAACTTTTTCCATACAATAGTTGCATGTTACAGATTTTGATGATTTTCTCAAGAAAGCATTTTGATTGATCTTTGAGTTTTTGAACTTCTTTTGATTCTTCTGTTTTGGAGGCACAAATACAGTTTTTCCAAAAGATTTTGAGCCTTATTTGTACCCCAAACCAGAAGTATCTCCAACATACTTTTGCACACTTAACATTTCAGTCAAGTTGCATTTACCTTTGTAAAGCTTTCTCAAAAGATCAATTAAATCACTATTCTTGGATAGGAGTAACATGTATTTTTCTCCTTGACTTCTTTTGTAATCATCAAAATCCTTTTGCAGCAAGTTATATTTGTCAACATTAATAGAAGAAGAAGCACATAGACATCCATTAATTTTGTAACTTGAAACAAGTTTTTCATTTTCTTCTTTCAAGTTGCCAATTTCAGTTTGCAATTCAGTAATTTTTGCAACATGCCATCTATGATTTCCTTTGAGCTTGTTATTGGATTTTGCAAGCTTTTGGGCTTCTTCATGCATTTCTTGGAAAGCATTAATAGCTTATTCAAGTTCAGAATTTACCTCATCTCCATCAATTGATAGATCATCATCTTCTTCATTGATTTTGGAGGTGAGACACATGTTTGCTTCCTCATTTTCAGTTGAAGATTTTGATGTTGTTGACTCATTATCTTACCATGCTACGTAGGCTCTTTTGGATTTTCCTTCCTTTCCCACCTTGTTGTCACCTTGTTGGTTTTTCAAAAAGATTGAGCATTCTGATTTGATGTGGCCAGGTTTTCCACACTCAAAGCAAGTAAAATTGTTGTCAATCCTTTTGTTGTTGTTCTTGTTGTTCTTTGTAAACTTTTTGTTCTTGTTTTTCCTTAAGAACTTGTTGAACTTCTTGACAATCAAGTTCATGTTGTCCTCTTCACTTGAATCTTCCACTTTTTCTGACTTTGATGATGCAACTTTTAATGCAATACTTTTATTTTTCTTTTCTGCATCTTCAACACAAGTTAGTTGAGACATTTCAAGCTCATATTCAAGTACTTACCAAATAGTGAAGCCATGGACATCTTTGATAGATCTTTTGATTCCTTGATTGCTGTCACCTTTGCCAAGGTCTTGTGAGACACTTCAATATCTTGATGTTTAGTTCTTCAATATCAAAAATCTTCCTAAGACCCAGAAGATGATTGACTATATGAGTGAATCTTGTTTGTAGCTGAAAAATGCTTTTTGTGGTGTTCATCTTGAACATCTCCTACTCATGGATCAAGACATGCTTTCTTGATCTTCTAACTTCTTCAGTTCCTTCATGAGTTATTTCCAACATCTCCCACATTTCTTTTGCACGTGTGCATCTCACTGTTCTAAAAAATTTATCAGAAGAAAGTGCAGAGGTAATCATATTTTTAGCTTTAAAATCATATTGGACAACTTTTTGTTCAACATCTGTCATCTCATCCCATTCTTTGGGAATCATTTCATTGCCAACAATTTTCTTAGGAATAAAAGAACCCTTTTCTATAGCATTCCAAGCACCTGGGTCATTTGATTGAATAAATATTTTCATTCTATTTTCAAAAAACTGAAGTGCTCTCCTTCAGAAGCACCTTCTTTGAAGGTAATTTGTTAGGTATTCATTTTTCTTTTTGAAGAAAAAATAGTGATCTTGAATAACTCTCAAGAACCAGCTCTTGATGCTAATTTTGAAATAATAGGAATACTCACAATAACCAAGAGGGGGGTGAATTGGTTAATACCTTGGTCTTTTAAAATTAATTCAAATCAAAGTTCGGGATTTTTATTTCTTTCAAAACCAAGAAATCTTTATATTCTATCAAATAACTCAGACCCAAGAAATCAATAGCTCAAAACAAAACTTGTTGGACAATGGATATGAATCAAAGAATCAATGACCAATGAACAGGATGAGTAATAGAGAAATAAAATCAAAGACACAAGCAATTTATACTGGTTCACTTCACAACTGAAGCTACATCTAGTTTCTTCTAATCAACACTAGATTAGATTTCTACTATTATAAATTTATGTTCTTACAAGCTTTTACAAAACGCTCCCCTTTATCAACACTAGATAAAGAATAGAAATCTAAAACCCTATTAGAATTCTAAGGAGCAAGAACCAGAGAACACTACTCTATTCTTTAGCTAGAGAACCCTTCTCTAGAACCAAGCAAGAAGAACCCACTTACAATAGCAATTTACAACAGAAATTCAAAAACAAATTTACACACAAAGATTAAGGAGAGAGACAATCTGATGATCCATTGAATGTAATGCACATGAATTACTAAGTCAGGTTGAATAGCAAACAAAATCAGATCATTCTTTTCCTTAACCTTGAAAAGTTTCTTGCTCAAGATTCATTCAAAGACCCATTGATGTTTTGAATGAAGCAAGAAGTAATAACACTGAGAAAATCACTTTGAAAGGCTTAGAAGGCTTGTGTATTCAAAAATACGAAGTGGTCAAGCTGTTAAACAAGCCAAGCCTTCAATCTTATTTATAACAAAATTTGTATCTAACTGTAATCGATTAAATGCGCCTAATAATAGATTAAAATTCTTATGTAATCGATTAAATTATCACTTAATCGATTAAAATGTTGAACCCTTTCTGGGTTTCAGCAACGAGCAAAATAATCAATTAAATCGAGTTGTAATCGATTAAGACAGAAAGCTCTGTTTCACAAAATGAACTGTGCAATCGATTACGAATTTTGGAAATCGATTAAATCAGAAAGTAAGCTTTTTCAAAATAAACTATGTAATCGATTACTGATAATGGTAATCGATTGTCACAACAAGGCTTAAAATAATCTTTCAACTATGTAATAGATTACACTAAGTAAGTAATCGATTAATACATTTAACAAAACAATTTATTTTCAATCAAAGACCAAATAATCGATTAATTCGATAGGTAATCGATTAAATTGTTCAAGAAGGTTTTTCCAGATTGAACGAAGAACAAAATAATCGATTATATTATTAAGTAATCGATTAAAACAGTAAGAAAAACATTTTTCTTCCAAAAACCTTTTAATCTAATTCAAACCTTAACCAAAAAGATAAAACCTTTGATGTTTTAATGAAAACCATTTAAGCTTAATACTGAATGAATGCAATGCAATGCAAGGATCAATCAGATTTCCTTTCTCTTACACTTGAATCAATTACAAAACTTCAAGGCACTTCAAGCATGTTGAAAGCTCAAAACACATTTGTTGAATCTAAGTCTTTCACTCTTCATGATGCTCCCCCTATATCCAACAAGAATAAACTCTTGACTCAACAAATAGAGGCCTTATTAAAGCAAATAGGCCAAATTCCTCAACAATTTCAGCAAGGTGGATCACAGAAAACGCACCAAGCTCATCAAGTTCAACAAATTCAAAAATGTGATTTTTGTGGTGGTGACCATCAGAATGGCCACTGTTTAGCACCTGGTGATTGCCAACAGGAAGATGAGACCCATTATTTGCAAAATCAAACCGGACCTCAATAGAACTTTCAAGGAAATTGCCAAGGCTACTGAGGTGGTCTAGGTTCAAATCAGCCTTATGATTGGAAAGCAAATTAATAATGCATATTTTGGTCCCACTAACTCTTCTTATGCAGGTCCTTGTAACAACTCTTTTGCAGGTCTTGGAAAAATTCCAGCACAACCAATTATTAATCCAAAGAATGTTTGTGCTATTACCTTGAGGAGTGGCAAGAAGCTTCCAAATTCAACAGATGTTGGTGCCAAAATTGAGGATAGTGCCAAAACAAAGTTTGCACCTAAATAGATTCCTCTACCTTTTCCTTCTAGATGCATTCCTGCAAAGAAAGTGGAGCTTGATTATGATCTTCTTGAGACTTTCAAGAGGGTGGAAGTCAACATTCCCCTCTTGGATGCCATCAAACAGATTCCAAAGTATGCAAAGTTCTTGAAGGATTAGTGCACCTACAAGAGGAAGCTGAAGGGAAATGAGCAAGTGAAAATGGACATAAATGTTTCTTCACTTATACAAATCAAAATTTTTACTGCCATTCCACCATCCACCTTACCACAGAAGTGAAAGGATCTTGACACTTTCACTATCCCTTGCACTATTGGAGATTGCACTTTTACAGATGCCATGCTTGACCTTGGAGTTTCAATTAATGTCATGCTCACATCAGTTTATAGATCATTACATCTTGGTGATTTGAAACCCACTGGTGTTGTCATTCACTTAGCCAACAGGAGTGTTGCACTTCCACATGGAGTTATTGAAGATGTGCTAGTGTGAGTTAATGATTTGATTTTTCTGGCAGATTTTACCATTTTGGATATGGAGAATGAGTCTTCCAACCATAGTTCAACATTGATCCTAGGGAGACCATTCTTGATGACAGTCAGGACCAAAATTGATGTGCATGCATGAACTCTTTCCATGGAGTTTGGTGATGATGTTGTGCATTTCAACATTTTTAAGGCCATGAGACATCTAGCAGAGAAGCATTTTGTCTTCCTTGTAGATATCATGTATGCTGCAATAGATAATGTAGATGTTGTACATATTTACTTTCTGATATTTCTAACTTTTCTGATTTTTGATCTTGCTTCTTTTAGCTATGCTTGTGGTGATTATGCTGTTGTATGCAGTATTTGTGAGGAGATTTTCTTTGTAATTTACTCTGATTATGTTGCAGGAAGATTGAAGAGACTAATGAGGCTACAATGACTAATGAGACTACAATGACTAGATTTTTGAATGGTTTGAATAGGGACATTCAAGATGTTATATAGCTTCAAAGCTACAACACAACACCCTGGATGAACTTATACATAGGGTTGTGGAAGTGGAGCAACAATTGAATAGAAAACAAGCCTACAAGAAGTTTTCATATGGTTATTCATCTTGGAAGGATAAGGACACTTCCAAGAAGAAGGGTTCTTCTTCATAACATATTGAAAGGAAGTCTTCAAGAGGTAATCCTACTTCTCCTATTCAACCCCCTTCCAATAAATCTAGTTCAATTAAATGTTTTAAATGTTTGGGTAAGGGTCATATTGCATCCCAATGTCCAAACAAAAGGACCATGATTGTGTTGGAGAATAGAGAGGTGAATAGTGAGTCATCTGAAAGCTCTCGTAGTTTTCTTCAACCGGAAGAGGGAGATCTTTTGATGGTAAGAAGACTCATGGGAAGCTTGTGCAAAGATCAAGATGATACATAAAGAAAAAACATTTTTCATTCTAGATGCTTGGTGAATGGAAAGGTTAGTTCTCTTATCATTGATGGAGGAAGTTGTACCAATGTTGCAAGCACTAGATTAGTGCAGATGTTTGAGTAACAATGGTCAGTTGGTTGTGGATAAGCAAGTGTTGCTTACATTTTCCATTGGAAAATATGTTGATGAAGTGCTTTGTGATATGGTTCCCATGGAAGCTAGCCATATTTTGCTTGCTAGACTGTGGCAATATAATGGAGATGTATCCACAATGGGGTCACCAATCGGTATTCTTTCTTACATAAAGGTAACAAGGTAGTTCTCTCACCTTTGTCTCCAATTGAGCTGTGTGAGGATCAAATAAAAATGAGATTGAAAAGAGAAAATGAAAATAAAATCAAAGAAGAAAATAGTCCTTTGAGTGAGAAAAGTCGAAAAGCAAAAGATGGCAAAAAGAGTGAAAATAAAGAACAAATGAAAATAGAAAGAAAGAGTAAAAAACAATTAGTGATAAAAGAGAGTTTTGTTCATTAAACCTAAGGAGGTAAAAAGAGTGATGCTAGCTAGACAACAAATGTATTTACTCATTCCAAATTATATGTGCTTGTCTTTTAGTGCCCTTGAGTTGCCTCAAGGTTTTGATACACTTTTAAAGGAGTTTGAGGATTTTTTCCACAAGACATACCCCATGGAGTGATAAAAAGAGAAATTACAAAAATGCTTGAAGAAAAATGTTCATATTACCCTTTACTTTGATGTACAGATTACCATAATACCCTTGGAGTGAAAATTACAATAATACCCTTAGATATTTTGGAGAAACTTGGAGAAGAAGAAAGTGAGGTAAGCAAGATGTCACCCTTGTAGAAGAAATTACACTAGTACCCCTGGGATGACAAATTACCAAAATACCCTTAGTAACAGACAAATATCATAAGAAAACTAGGAGTACCTAGACTTGCCGAAAATTTATGATTAGATAAGCCAGAAGATAAGTATCTAAAGCTATCACAAGTTAGAGTTTCAGACCATGTGAACACATTAAGTACAAAGATCTTAGGTAACTGATAAAATCTTAGAATATCTAAATAATATCTTTGGTGTTATGAGGAAAATTATCACATGAGGAATATACGAGATTGTAGTGTGATACAAAAAGGATGGGATAGAAGCTAATGGATCCAAGTGGCAAGCTTAGAAGTGCTTAGAATAGATTTAAATTAATTGAAAAACACATGAAGTACAAGTCGTATAAACCAAAAGAGACAAACTTTAAAGGAAGCATGCTTGGGTATGTGATTCTTTTTAGCAAAACAAGTAGGAATTGAAGTGTAGCTTTTGTGTATGTGTACGTGAAGTGGTATACAAAGAAGTCATGCATAAAACAAAAAGAATCAAGCCTTGCAAGAAAGCTTTCCACGTAAACTTATGCATTAAATGAGGGAATCTTTAGATAAGCATGTGCAGAATTAAAATATCTTCATAACATAATGACTTAGTTACATTAGAACCAAACTAAGAATTAACTAGACTTCCATCGTAACTAATTCATTTCCATCCTAAATAATTTTCCTTCTATAAATACTTCCTTGATTTAAAATTCTGCACATGCCTACTCACTTTCTCAAACTCATGGTTATTCCTTCTTTTTTATTTCTTCACTTTGCTTTCATTCTTCCCACCTCTTTCTTGGCTCCAAACTGCAGCCCATCACCTCTATTTCCTTCTCTTCTTCCTCCATACCATCTAATACAAGAAAAGACTTTCATTCCCTCAAGACCATTAAGTGTGCAGCCAAGTACTTGAACGAGTTGGAAGAAAACCTGCTCAAGGTAGGTGTAGGTTTAGGTTTATTTATCACTTGATCCTTGAGATTATTTGAATGATATTTTGGTGTATCTTAGTCTTAAGCTTCATGGCATGTGGAAGTTTAATATCTTTTTTCTTGAAGATATTTTATACAACTTTGCTTCAAGAAATGAGTGAAAGAGTTCAAGTAACATCAAGGTAGGTGTATGACTAAGCTTTTGGTGAGTATTGGTGTTGAAGCTTGATTGCCTTTGAGTTGAATTTCGGTCTGTTTTTAAAAATTTATATCTTTTTCTGTACTTAACCAAACTAGGTGTTTGACCACTCATTTTAAATCTTAGGATGTCCTTTATGTTTTCCTAAAATATGGGACCAAATTGAGCAATGACTCGTGCCCAGAATTTATTGGAACCCAAGTTGTTCGAAGTTGTCCACACCCAAACAGCTACCGCCACCTGTTTTAAAAAATTTATATCTCTCTCATTTCTTACTCAATTAGGCTTATGATATATGGAATTAAATATCTAGATATGAACTATAAAATATTAAAAATTTAGCCAAATCTGGATTGTTTAATGCTTGCAGTCTCGAAGACCTATAAGAGATATTAGTGTCCCATTTGAGCCTGCTGGTAGATTTGGAGTTTTGTTTTTAAAATACTATATCTAGAGTTTTAGAACTCCAATTGAGGCATATGATACTTTGTTAGAAAACTTAGGAAGTCTAGTTTAACATATTAAAAGATAGGAATTTAATGACTTGTGGATTATCACATATTATAGGAAGAACCGAATCATATGGGGTGAGAAATCTTGTTATGATGTTCTTGAAAAGTGTTTTTTTGAATGATGATGAAATCTTAATGTTTTGTGGCATAATTGCATGACATGATTTATGTAGCTTTGCATGTTATTGTGCATGTCATGTGCATTAAGAAAGATAAAAAGATAAGACCTGAATGGTGATACAGTTAAGTTGAGCACAACCCGGATGGTGCCCAAAAGGTGATATGGTTAAGCCGAGCATGACCCTGAGGGAAATACTGAAGAAAGATAATACCTAAAGGGTGATATAGTTAAGCTGAGCACGACCCTGATGGTACCCAACGGGTGATACGATTAAGCCGAGCATGACCCTACGGGAAAGACATATTGACCTAAGGGTGATACAGTAAGCTGAGCATGACCCTATAGTACCTATAGGGTGATACAATTGAGCTGAGCACGATCCTGCGGGAGAAACCTAAATCTAGTAATGAGCTCATTGTCTAGTTTAGGGTATTAAAGAAGAGATTAATAAAGAAAAGCTATGCATTGTTATGATTGAAAATTATGCTTGTACTAATGATGAAGTATGAGATTATTTTTTAAGTGTTTGTGAATAAAATGAAACTACTTCGGGTTATATGTTTATGAAATTAAAATCAACTATGATTGTTCACATGTTTTCTTAATAAATTGAAGTAGCTAAAATAATGATAATGACATTGTTTGATAAGTCTTTTTTCACCTATTGGGAATTCTTTGGAATTCTCATTGTTTTAGTGTGTTCCTGTGTCATTCCAGACAGGTAAATCGAAAGGAGCAACTACAAAGTGGGGACAAGTTGGAAGATTTCTTTTAATGTTGTAGACTTGTAGTATTTTCCCTATATGCTTTGTAATATTTGGACATTAATATTATTTACAAGTTATTACTAAGTTTAAAATTTATTAAAGAGACAAAAAGTCTCAACAGGCTCTATATAAGCGTACTTTTCATAACACAATTAAATTTCAAATATCAAGACAAGTTTTTCTTAATTGGATTTGGTTAAAAATTTTACGTTAGAAATAGTTAAACTCTTCTGATTGCGTATTATGACCTACTAGGCATAATATAGTAATTGGAAGGGTGTTACATCCTCCAGCAATTAAGTTTCACAAATTGAACCCTCTACCCTAGCCTCATTCTTGAATTTGTTTTTTCGGGAGTGTAAAAACCTAAAAAGAAATATGAATGCCCATGTAAAAAATATGAATATATAATGCAATGGTTTATAACTAGTTTGAAAAATGATTTACTAGTTCTATACCTCTCAAATCGATAAATCCAACAATATTAGAATGGACGGACCACCAACTCTAGCCTCGTAGGTTCAATGAATTGGAAGATGCTCCATTGAATCAAAGAAGCTCGGTGGGAATATTTGTTCTAACTTACAAAACAACACATGTATATTATTTTCCATAACTCTGAGTTGTTCTACATTCAGTGTTGTTGAACTTAGTTCGATGAAAAAATGCTTAATTTCAACAAGCGGCTTCCAAATATGTTTTGGTAATGCATCGAATGCATTTGGAAGCAACCATTGCATGAAAACATGGCAGTCATGGCTTTTCATTCCACGCATCTTTCCTTGGTCAACATCGGCCCAAATTGGAAGCATACCCATTTAGCAACTTTAGTTGTTTGACCCACTTACAAACTGTGTCTCTCTGGGATTCAGTCAATGCATAAGTTGTCTTTAGTTTAAAATGTTTGACATGCCAATGTCAACAAACTCAAGCTCCTTCCAATCATATATTATAGCTAAATCCAATCGCGCATTATGTGTATCCTTTGTCTTTCCATTGTCCATAACAGTGTCAAACACGTTCATAAAAAATTTCTCAATGTGTGTATGACGTAGAACTCGTTTTTTCCAATATGGAAACCTCCAAAATATACTTTGTTTCTTCCAATTATGTGTACGACCATAACTAGGAAAATCTTTTTCTTGTTCTTGTTCTTGTTGTTGTTCTTCTTCTTCTTGTGGCAACTCATGGCATAGTGGAAAATGTGCAACTCTATTCCAAATTTCAAGACTAGACAAATGTGGAGGATGCGTGAGGTCTCAACAACCCTTTTCTTGAATGCCTTTTTATTCCTCCTATATGGATGACCAAGAGGAAGAAGTTGGTGATGGCAATCAAAATAGCAGACTTTGGCATATTTTTTAATTGTGAAAGCTTTTGTTCATTCCATACATATGGGACAACCAAGTGTCTTTGCCGTTGTCCAACCTGAAAATATCACATAAGTCAGAAAGTCATTTATAGTCAACATCAAAGCAGCCTTCATCACAATATTCTGCCTCAATGACACATCATAAGTTAGTTTGCCATCATTCCACAAGGTACATAACTCATATATCAATGGTTGCAAATACACATCAATCTTGTGCTTTGGATTTAACAGATATGGAATTAAGACTATCAAAAACATAAATTCCCTCTTCATGCACATACCGAACGGAGATTATATGATGTTAGGATCATCGGCCAACAAGAGTAAGGTTTTCTGAATTAGGTAAAAGGATTAAACCCATTTGCATAAAACCCTAATTTGACATTCCTAGGATCCTGACTAAACTCCAAATGCATTCTATCAAAATGCTTCCAAGCTTCACCATCAAATGGATGACACATGACGGTTGGGTTCCTTTGATTCTCACTATGCCATCTCATGTGAGATGAGGTGGTCGTTAAAGAGTACAATCTTTGTAGTCTTGGAATGAGCAAAAAATACCACATTTTCTTAATCCTAATTTTCTTTTCAATCTCTTCCTTGTGATAGTCATGTACCGATCCCTTTTACAAACAAAGCAATTTGTTATGCTCTTATCTAAATTTTCTTTGACATGCATCCTTTTGGGAAACAATCAATTTTCAAACACCCCAGACCTAATTTCCACACCAACCTCCTAGCTTCGTAAAAATTACCAAACATTAGCTTTATATTTGGGCCTTATTGGGTCTTGGTCAATTATTAGTTTTATACTTAGGTCTAAACATGTGAATGATGAGTACTGATTTAGTATATGTATACATATGTATTCAATTATTGTATTTGTATCATGTGTATGATGATTGTATTATCACGAAAAACTTACTACCATTTTTATAATCAGATTAACGGAGTTTTCATTAAAATTTGAAATTCACACAACTAGAGTTAGTGATGTCGTAGTGACGAGGCGAGTCGTTACAAAGTACATGTCATAAAGTAGAAATGAGTCCTAAGGATGAAATCCTACTCACTACCCATCATGTCACAAAATCTAAGAAGAATCCTCAAACAAATATTTATTGATCTTTGATGTCTCCCTAACGTCGGTCGCATCCTGAGAAGGATCCTCCTCCTTGTCACTGGCACAATCAACATAGTCATCTAAGACGGATAACCAATCAATTAGATGTCCGGGAAAAAGGAATCCAGTTCGGGTATCTATATCATATGGCAAATATGCTAACAAGAAAATCTCGTTGCTGGGAGATAGCAGAACGTACTCCCTTACAATCGGCTGAGAAAATATCTCCTCGACCGTCATCTCTATATCGGCCATAGATGATGCCAATGATGAAGAGTGGGAAGGTGAAGAAAACAGAGTTGACGGAATGCACATGTAACTGGGCATTGAATATTGAGTAAGTACTAGAGGTAAATTGAAATAAAATGGTGGAATGTGTGGTTCCTTGGCCAGCAGTGAGAGGCCAAATCTAACATTGTTGGCAAAATGGTCCTCCTCGAACCACGAATCGTGGTTCCATTTGCAATCCAATGGGTGAATTGACATTCTGAATGTTGGTCTCCAATTCCTTTGCCATTGGTTTTTGTAAAAAAGGTGTATGGGTGAGTTCATTATTCCTCTATTATCCTACAAGCAAATAGACCAAAGTCACCACAATCACAAACACATTATGCAATTCACATAATCAACCCTATTTTTCTGGGTGACGTCATGGGAGTACATATCCTTAACCAAGTACCAACTGTAGCCACCCACCTACTTATAGGTTCAGGCACTTGTCATCACTCCTCGCTAGGATTGCATTTAGGTATGCCTACTTTTCACAAACATTTCTGGCTGAGTTCAAATATTAGTATAGTGACATGGTTACCAAGGCATGGTCCCTAGGCCCCTTGAGCTCAAAGCTCTCGTTGGTGACTTCCCCATCCAACTTAATCATCATAAAGATCATCATCACATCGCCTTCACCAGAAACATCCCCATGGGACAGAGGTCATTTAAACCATAACTCTATGCACAAAAATTCATGCTATCTCCGTGCATCGTCGTACACCATCATCTTTCATCTCATGTGGAGAACTAAGTCCTTCCATAGTTGGTGTCTACACATGTTGTATGTCATAAAGAGATAGGTTCCACAAGTTGTCATAATTTCCATCAATCACACCAAGTAATGATTTCAATCATCACTTGTCTCATCACACACAATTTCACTTCAAGTGCACAATCATTGTTCAAAGAACCACACAGAGTACTTAATGTCTTTATGCTTCCTACCACAGAATTATCACATCAACAAGTCATTCAGGCTTATTAGATTATTCACTCCTCTCCAAGTTCCTCATTCTCACAATATTAATATCAAATAAATAAGGGATCTTATCATATCATCACTATGCGTCTACATTTGTGCATATTCAAAATATCTTCCACTTCGGTCTTTGGTAATTACTTTGCTTACTTTAAATTCAGGTTTCACTTCCTTTAGTGACACCCACATCCTTAGTTGTTATAACACCTTTCGCATGATCTTGCTTGATTTCCAAACTAGGTTGTTTGATCTTCGTAGTCCCTTCAATGATCGCTTCTACTTAACTACAAAATTGCTTCTTACATAAATAGCTACAACTTTTCTTTCCCATAACTCTCCTTATTCACACTCTTCTTTTATTTAATGTTTAGAGGTTGGGTCACAACCCTCAAGTTCCATCATACAACATACATCATATAGAATCAATATTGTATATAGCAATATACATAATAGTCTTGCATAGAGGCCTTAGCCTTCCCAACACAAACATGGAATATGTCATACAGCTCCATAAACTTGTTAGACTATTGGCAAGTGTACCAATGTCGTTGCAAGTTACAGGTTTTATAAAAGAGATCGCCTTCACAAAGACTTGAGTTACTCAATTTCTCTAGTTAAAACTAAACAATCAATAGTTATGTACAACAAATTTAATCAAAATCTCATAGGTTTAATGGAAATAATGGAAATAACGAAAGTAGCAGAAATACGTAAAATTATAAAAACAAGTAAAATGAATTTAATTAATTCAAGATAAATGTAGGATTGGATTTCATTGTTCATACCCTCAGTATCCAAATAATATTAATACTTATGAGTCATTTTCTAACATCACTGATATACACATTAAATCATCCTGAATCGATCCCTCGCATTCGAGAATCCTAAGAATATTTATCGAATTCGATTCCCCGCATATGAAATAAATATCCCAGCATTACAATCATAATCTCATGCTATTTGCAATCAAAATGTTATGCTCTATTCCTAGCAATGTAACGTAAAGAGTAAATTCATTTAGTTCAAATTCTAAGAGTACTTTCCAATCAAACTTAAAATCCAATTTCATGAAACTAGTGATCAAATAGAATGAAGCATTACAAACATAATGAAATCACCAGTAATGAGTAGAAAAGATTCATATATGTATAAATATCAAAAGAGATACATAAGGATACAAAAATTACATCCAATCCTTTGGAGAAACTAGCCGATCATTGTGTCGAGCACAAGATCAACAAAAGAAATAATGAAGGATGCGATCCATGATCACTTCTCTGCAGCTCCAGCTCCACTTTTTCTCTATTGTCTCTCCTTGCTCACATTTCTTCCTCTCTAGTTTCTGAGCTCTTTTTTTTCTGGTTTCTTCATTTTGAATGGCTTTTAAACAAAATAGTCAAAGAGGTGCCAAACCAACTCGCCTAGGCGAGTTGCTTCCTTCATGCTAAAGTTATGTCACTTGCCCAGACGAGTGATAGCTAGCCCAAGTGAGTTGATAACTTCATGTTGAAGGAATGTCACTAGCCTAGGCTAGTTGATTGCTAGCTTGGCGAGTGGCACTCTGAAATTCTTCAAAAATGACCCTTTTTCTCTTCATCTTGGCTTGTTTCTGGATCCAACAAATAACCATCAAAACATAAGAAATGCATGGATGAATCTTCCATATTTAAACAAAAATATTTATAAATGACAATATATAAAACAACTAGAATTAAAGGAAGTTTATAAGAAAATTATTAAAATCAAAAGATAAGTGCTAGCATTATAATCCCAGAAATAACTAAAATATGGCACTTATCAATATGTCGTACAACATTCATATTAGAATCATTGAATTCATCTCATGATAACACTAGGATCATAAGATAACATTGTAATATTCGTAGGATTCATATATCATACCTTAGAATTATACAATAAAGCATTTGCCTTTATTCCACCAATCACACATGCAATATGTCATATTTCCACACAATTGAATCATAAGAATAATCACCATACTATTCATAGAACATGCACCACATCATGTCTCCATAATTAAAAGATCACAAGGTTCATTTATTAATTCATATCTCTACTACAAGTCATAAGTTGTAGTCAAGTACTTCAAGTAATAAATAATCATTCGTCGTCAACCATAATTTATCATTCTCTTTCACAAAACTACATAATGAATTCTATTCATAATTTCAATGTCCCTTAACCTTAATCAACAAGTAATATGGATCTAAATAATATAATAGCATCACAATGCAAAAATAGCATTAGAATCAATTAGAATCAAATCAATAACACCATATACCCTATTTTTTCATAGTTTTGTACTCTATCTTATAAAATTAATAACTTCTTCATTTCTAAGTGAAATCTCACGAAATTTATTAACAGAGAAATTTATTTGAAAGTCTATTTCGAAATTGGGCTCACAAATCACTAGATAATAACCACACAGAGAGAACTAACCATTTTACCAAAACATGTTTCAGGAGAAAAAATAACAAAGTCCCTTGCAAATGCTTCTGTTTACTTAAATTAGTTTCCTAACTTACCCAATGAATTAAAATATGAGTGACCCTAAATTTAAATATTATGATGTATATTTTTATACTTGTCCACTACATCCATAGATCATTCCAGACTCCTCCCAGTTTATCAATTCTGCAGCAAAGGTAATAATAGAGCATTCAACACTAAGGTTATTTCTTATCCAAAATTTACGTTTCATGCATGAAAACATAAGCTCCAAATGTCTAATTTCAGAATGTAATTTTAGTTTCATCATCTGAGAACCCTAAAATTCGCAGCATCCATTTTCGTGTAGTACGTCAGTGTAGCAAAACACCAAAAAACTTGTGTGCTTCATTTGTGACACTCAACCATTTGATTAATCAATTAATTTTCTGAGACTTTAAACCCATATTTATGACTACCAAGATGGATTCCAGCTCCATCAACACATAAAAAGCATGAGAAAGAGAAGAAAATCCCCTATACCTTGTTGTTGATTTTAAAAAATGCAAAGAAAAAAAGCACTAGCACACTTGCTTCCAACCAATGAGTCTAGGCATATGTGAGAGATGATTGAGAGAAAAGACTACGAATTTAAACTTAGAAATGAAAAGGAAAACTGGAAATCTAAATGTTTCCTCATGGATTTACCTCTAATTTTCACAAAAATCCCCTTCAAAGAACACAATAAAGCCTCCAAGCAAGAGATAAGTTGATCTCTTCTCCCTCCTCCTCAATCAAAAATGGCGCACACCTCTTCTAGGATTATGTTGCCTCTTATAATGGGTCGTAATCCATTTGGGTTAAGCCGAATTAGGTTAGGTGTCCTAATGGAATCCTAATCTCCTAATTAACATTACATTTAATCCTAGTTCTAACTCACTTCTAACTATTAATTCTAACTCTAACTATTTCTTTCTATTTATTAAATCCTCTTTTAAATGAGTTTTTGTAACATCCCGGGCGCTGACGAGGGCGGGGAGTGATCGCCGGTGCAGTGAGGCACGGACAAGGAGCGGCTCCTGGCAGGCTTCCAGCGGGAGGGGTACATGAATGAATCGAATACACACCCGAACGAGAGGGATCCAGAGGCTGTGCAGGTATGGGACTGTACAGTTGAGGATAACTTAAAGGATTTAATAGGTA
>PYAF01003903.1:115631-127190 GCA_007407185.1 Glycine tomentella | reverse complement strand
AAAATTAGTTAGTTTATTATTATATTTAATTTAATCTCATTTTATCATCATTTGTGCATTTCAGGGCTTAAAAGAGGAGAATCAAAGCAAAAGATGAAGAAAAGCAAATCTGAAGTCCCGCGCGGATCGCGCCAATCTCCGCGCGAGTCGCGCCGAATGCCAAAATCAAAGTCCAAGCTCGAAGACCCCACGCGGTTAGTGTGGGAATCGCGCCACCAGCGCCACCTAGTCGACGCTCCCGCGCGATCTGCGCCACAAGGCCTGGAAGCAGTTCTGATTCGTCCAACCCGAGCGATTAGCGCAGGATCCCGCGCGATCAGCGCCATGGAATCGCTGTTGCCTTATTTAACAAGATATGATTCGAAATTGGCATAGAAAACAGGCTTTGTTACTCTAATTAAACCATTCTATAAATACAAGGCCTCTGGACTGAAGAAGAATCATCTAGCAATCATCCACACACCTCTCCACACTTCCATATATCATTCTAAACCCTTGGAAGTCAAGAATTAAGGCTAGGTCACTGCAGAATGTTTTATTTGACAGCTTTTGGTTTCTTGGAGCCTATGGCAGGCTAAGTTTGTATTGTGGGAAGGCCATGAACTGATGTAACTCCTCTGTAACCTAACTGGTATTTAATGAGATTCTCGATTGTTTTATTTTGCTCTGTTCTTATTGTTTATTCTTACTTGGAATTGGCCATTCTGTTTAAGTATTGAGGGTTAGGATTTGCAATGGGGACGTTGGGATTCTAATTTCTGACCTTAGTAAAATAACAGTTGTTCATCACCTAGGGATAGGGATGCGTGGCTGCGGAATCTTATAATATAGTCTTTTACATGCTTAACTTGATAGAATTCACCAAGGGATTGGGTTTTTGATTCAGGTTAAAGGGTTAACTCACTAAGGGATTAGGGATTAACTAAAGTAGGAAAGATTTATTCTCTGAACAATTGGAATACCAAACCTCATGATATAGTCTTTCATAAGCTTGATAGGAATTACTAAGGAATTAAGATTACTGTCAAAGGGCTAAATTACTAAGGAATTAGGAATTGCCAATTTAGGAAAGATGTATCATTGTGTGATCAAACTTGAGAAACCAGTTAAGTGAAAGAGGTAGGAATCAAAGGGGATTGTGCTTGACCACAATTGTTTCTTCCATTGGTAACACCATTATTATTTTATTGTTAATTTAATTTCTGTTTTATTTCAATATTCAACACACAATAACAATTCTCCAAAAATATTTTCTGTTTTTACTTCCTATCACATTGAATTAATATTACTGTGAATTTCACTCCAATCCCTGTGGAGAACGATAATCGCAACAAGTGCCTTCAAAGACGGTTCCTTTGGAAAGCCCTCTTTGAAGGGTACAATTTCTAGGATGATTATGCTAGGGAATCGTCTTTGAAGGGTACAATTTCTAAGACGGTTTTGCCAGGGAACCGTCTTAGAAATTGAACTTTTTTTTAAACAAAAATTATCTTTGACCCTTCAAAGACGATTTTCCAAAGGAATGGTCTTTGAAGGGTACAATTTCTAAGACGAATCTGCCAGGGAACCATCTTAGAAATTTGTTGTTTTTTTTTTCTTTCTAATTTTCAAATTTTTCCCAGTAGCCTCAACATATATTACTGATTTTCTACAGAATTTAAACAGTACTCCATTTTAAAATCAATTGTTTTAATATCAAAATAAGGAACATAATTAACCTTAAGTTTCAAGTGCTTGAAGTATTCCAAGTGTGATCAACAGACTAAGGCTATTAGTATTTGAGTAGGTGAAAAAATGACGATGAAAATGAAAAACAAGGATGATACAAAAGTCTTAATTTACTACATGTTGCTTGGTAAAGGATCAAAAGTCACTTTCAGCTCACTTCCACATTAAAAAGTGACCAAATACATAAGCTGGAGTATTCCACATTCACTTTTCCAATACTTTTGTTGTTCTATCAACTAGCAAGTGTGAAATAATTTTCATTTCAAAATTTCCACCTCCCCATTTTCCAACAAGTCAGATAATAGCTCATTCCTTTGTAACAAATAGATCCAAAACGAAAATAAAATTGTTTGATTTAAAATGCCATATTAAAAACTCTTATTCACCAGAGACATTGCAGCCATATTAAAACTATCTAAAAGCATAAATAAAAAAACAATACCTTTAAAATGCTTTCAAGGATATCAACTCCCAAAACAATTGGGTCCTTTGTTTTTAAAATGCAATTTGGTTACATACTCATAACACATTCCTTGGAACCCTGCCTCATCAACAATGATGTATGTCTAAACTCATTAGACATTGATTTCCCCAATCTACCTTGCAATGAAACCCACTCTTCAAGATTCCTTCAAGAACTCAAGCTTTCCTTCTCACGTGCAGCACAAAGGCTAGAAGCAAGCTTCAAATTGCAACAAAGGAAGATGGAAGAAGATGAGGGATGAAGATGGAAGACACCAAGGAGAAGCTCTCCAATAAGTCTAGGAAAAATTGCCACAATAGCATTGAGAAGCCATTGATAAGACCCAAGAAGTTCTTGCACAAGAACAAGAGAGAAACTCTCACAGACAATTCAGCTTTTCATTAATTTGTCAAAAATCCGAAGCATCTACATTCAATTTTGGACAACTTTATATAAAAAAACAGATGTAACTGAATGTAATTGACTAATACGTCCATATAATCGATTAATTACTCTTAAGTAATCAATTAATTATTTATTTAATCAATTAATTTGTTCTTGAGTTTTCTGGAAACCATGTATGAACAAAGTAATCGATTAATACATCATGTAATCGATTAACACATAGTTTTTCCATTTCACAAATGGTTAGTAATCGATTACAGATGGATGGTAATTGATTAACATAGATAGAAGTGCTTAGTAATCGATTACAAATAGTTGGTAATCGATTAACACATACAAGACTTGTTCTGTCTTTATTATGAGTTGGTGTGCTTCTTCATGCTTATCCAAAAGATACAAGTTAGCTTTGATGTGGTCTTGAAGGGCTTGAGTTCTAGCTCTTGTCATGGGTCCTATAGAGCTCATCAAAGGAAGTTCTTCAAGTTCTCCTTCTTGACCTTGAGCTTGCAATGGACCTCCATCATCCCCTCCTTCTTGAAAGGAACTTGACCTCAAGTTTGCTCTCTGACTTGTACCTACATCACACAAAGAAATATCACAAACATTAAAGGTATTACTCACACTATACTCACTTGGCAACTCAAGTTCATGTGCATTGTTGTTGATTCTCTCTAAAATCTTAAAAGGTCCATCTCCTCTAGGTTGGAGCTTGGATTTCCTTTCTTGAGGAAATCTATCCTTCCTCAAATGAAGCCAAACCAAATACCTTAATTAAAGATCACTTGCTTCTTGTGCTTATTGGCTTGTTTAGCATATTGTTCCATCTTCCTCTCCACATGGGCCTTCACTTGTTCATGCAATTTCCTAAAATAAGAAGCTTTAGACAAAGCATCATGATTAATCATAGAAGAAGTGTTAGGTAATGGCAATAAATCAAGAGGAGTTAAAGGACTAAAGTCATAGACAATTTGAAAAGGAGATAAGGAACTAGGCTTGGGAACTACTCTATTATAAGCAAACTCAATGTAAGGTAGACACTCCTCCCAAGTCCTCAAATTGCCCTTGATATAGCATCTAAGGAGTTGACCCAATATCCTATTCACCACTTTGGTTTGGCCATCCATTTGTGGGTGACAAGTTGATGAAAATAAGAGCTTTGTGCCAAGCTTACCCCATAATGTTTTCCAAAAGTGGCTAAGGAACTTTGTCTCTCTATCACTCACAATGCTTCTAGGCAATCCATGAAGTCTCACCACTTCCTTAAAGAAGAGATTGTCTACTTCACAAGCATCATCATTCTTGTGACAAGGAATGAAGTGTCCCATCTTTGAGAACCTTATGATGATGTTTGTTACTGCCCTACAATCAATAGACATTCTTCGTGTTCCCTCCTTCTTAGGTACAAGAATAATTGGCATGGCACAAGGACTCATGCTCTCACGAATCCACCCTTTGTCAAGTAGCTTTTCCACTTGTGTTTGTATCTCTTTTGCCTCCATGGGTGAAGTCTTATATGCTAGCCTATTAGGGAGCGAACAACCTGAAATCAAATCAATTTGGTGCTCTATGCCTATTAAAGGAGGCAAGTCATTAGAAATTTCTTTTGGAAAAACATCTTCATATTCCTTCAAAAGAGATTGCATAGCTTTGGGCAATTTTTCTCCTTCCTTTTTAACATGTAAACAAAGAGAATTAGGAAACATATAATAAAGAGGTTGTTTTGCTAATAATTCTATGCTTAGTTTCATGCTTAGGATTGATCAACCTAGCTTTTAGGGATTTGGATTGTGTCAAAACAAGTTCATATCCTAGATTTGAATTGAAATTGTGCAAGGATTTGGTTTTAGGGATGAAATCATATTTTTGCATTGTAGAGATTCTTTTTTAAGTTCTAAATTTTAGGTTAAATCACCTAAGGAATTAGGGATTTCATTTAAAACTCAAGGATTAATCATCTAAGGAATTAGTTTAATTATTTGAGTTGAATCTTGGTTGCATTGAACTGAGAGATTGATTAGGATCAAATTACATATGTAGAATTCTTTGGATTTTATCTCAGCAATATTTTTTCCACTTTTGAATTTGTTTTCACCCCAAAAATTCTCTCAAAGACCAAAAATAGTTTGTTTTCGCTATAATGAATCCTTGTTTCACTATAGTGAAATTTTTTCTTAAAAACACAAATCCTGAGACATTCGCCACAATGAATTGAGACCTCACTGCAATGAATGCTTCTAAACACTTCTTGTTTTAGATAACTTGTTGATTTCCTAGATGTTACACTAAGTCTCTGTGAATATGATAACTCAATACTTATTATTTCTTACTATAAGTAGACTAGGTTCATATTTCTATCTCGAAAGTACAATAAATACCTATGCTTAGTACTCCAAAGCAACATAATGTCTTCCATATGAAGTCACAAAAGTAAATTGACTCATTAGAAGACAGAGGTTGATAACACTACATCTTCCATATGCAACCACACACTAAGGGCTCATCAAAAGATGGATGTTAATAGCATTACAAGATGCAATAAGTTGAAAACTAAGACTTGTCCTTAAGAAAATCTGATTATGACACCAAAATGTAGATTGTGAAATAGCAACAATCACACTAGAAGGAGGGTTGAATAGTGTGTTAATCAAAGATAATAACTTTTAAAATGTTTTCACAAATTTAGACAAACATGTATATATATATATGAGTCGTCCACTGAAAAGAAAACAAGTTCTGATAAAGCCAATTTGATCGTCTAGTAACTAAGTATGATAGAGATTTTTTAAAAAAATTCCAACCAATAACTTAAATTGAAAAGAATGACAGAAAGTGTTAGGAGAATGCTTAAAAAACCATTAAGGAGAGAAGTAGAAACACTTGGTTTATATTGGTTCCACTAATCAAAGCTTGAATACAAAACAAGTATTATGTCCTATCACTCCTGGCTGTACAAGTATTCTTAAAACCACTTCTAGTACTATCTTAGACTCCCCCTAAATCTAAGAAAATCCAAGTATTGTTTAACACTAAGCCCCAAGCCCCTCCTGCCTTTCACAAACAATAGTTTGAATGAATACAAGTATCCAATAACACTTAATGAGTGGATAATCAATAAAGCTCAAATACAAGATAACTTTTCTTAGCAAAGGATAAACAATGAAAGCTTAAATGAATCGTCTAGTGATTTTTGCAGAGTTTTGCTTTAGAGTTATTCTCATCGTTTTATCGTAATAATTTTTTTATCCCTTTTTTTGGGTAAAGTTTGCCTTTTATAGACTTTAGTGAAGGATCTATTACGAGATTAGTGTTGAGTCTTTGAAATGAGCATTGTCTCACATTGCGAGATTAGGCTACGTGGCATGCTCTTTTTTGAGAGGGAACGAGCAAAAGTACAAATAGTTGCATGTGCTCCTTATACTCAATGAAAGCAACCCAAGAGGAATATTCTATGTAGACTTTCTATTCTCTTCTATTTTGTCCTTCCCCTAAATTCAAATGTTAAAAAATTAAATAAAGAGAGGCAAACTAAAATTTCATGAGAGAGAACATGTGTACTTCCCTTGTCAGCTATCACAAGTGTTGGTCACTTTGAAAGTATGTGAGAAACTCATACCAACTGAACATAAGTGTTACTAATACTCAGTGTGTAACACTGGTTAATATAATGAATGAACACTCTTTGTTTTAGACTGTTGGACACTAATAATTAACAGAGCATTTCCTTCTTTAAGTGTGGACAATATATGTAGATAACAACTAAGTCCTTTAACAAATTGATCATGTCCATTTGTCATAAACTCATTAATTTGTCAATAATTTATACACATTGTTAATCATCAAAATTCAAGGTAGATATGAGAAGTGGTCGTCCAAACATAACAGATTGAAGGGATTTTCCAAAGTTTAAACTAAGGAGAGAACACTAATAAATAAGCAACTACAATCTTCACTTGATACCACTGAAGTATACTACTTCAGAATGTTCTGTGTTGTTAAGAAGTGTTAAGTATGATGAAGCCATGTCACCTAAAAGGTCATATCAAGTTATCTTCATCAGAATAGGCCCTTTCTTAGCAACATAACAATCCTTATTCTGATATGTCATTAGAAAGCTCACAAGAAGTGTTCCTTAGAATGGAAACATCAAAACAATTTTTATAACTATAAAGTCTGGACAACTATCATTTTTTTTCAGACTTCCTTAAGAAGTGTCAGTGTTGTGTGTTAGATACAGGGGAAGCTAGAAAGAAGATCAAATCAAGGATGAAGCCCTTTGCTTAAAGGATTTTAGCTTTCTACATGTCATTCAATTGAAGGCATTTGTAATTTGTTAAGTTGTTCAAGAGGCTTATCTTGTGATCCTTGCACTTGCATAAAGATAATCATAAACATGCATACATGATTTAAGAAAAGCATAAAAGGTTACATGTTTGCAATTAGGAAGAAATTCTCATGGTTTAAGTTTTGGAAAATGCATTTGTGCACTGTTTAATTGATTACCAGCTTGTGTAATCTATTACAAAGCCATGAAGACACTTTAATCGATTACAAGCAAATCGTAATCGATTACACAACACAAAAGCACAAAACATGTCTGACTGCCTTAATCAATTACCACTCAATCATAATCGATTACACATGTTTATTTTAATTCTGAGGCTGACTGCCTTAATCGATTACAGGTCATTTTGATCAATTACATTGTTCATAAACCCTTTCTAGATTGTGCTAAGAACACTTTAATCGATTATTTTGTATATTAATCGATTACATTGGCTAAAATAATAGATTACATAACGTTTTAATCAATTACATGCAGTTAAATCTATTTTCTATAAAAAGTTGTTGGGTCTGAACATTTGCAATAATCTTGAGAAATTAATTTTACAAATTACTCATTACTCCCAAAGCTTTCAAAGTCTGAGAAAAAGATTTTTCGAGTCTCATACATCTTGTTTCAAAACCCAAGAACTCATGTTTCATTGATCATATTGTTTTGAACAAGATTCGTCAAGAGTTTTTTAAGAGGGATACTTTTCAACATTAGCATTCATTCAATCTGAATTTGCTTGGTAAAATTCATTCATTCATCCTCTGAGGATCATAAGGTTGTATCTATCTTAAACTCTTACTATGAATTAACTTGTTTCTTTTACTTCTTGTAAGTACTAAGATCAAAGAGCTTCTTTAGAGCTTTTTTTGGAGTAGTGTTCTCTAGAGGAAAGAACAGAGTAGTGTTCTCTAGTTCTTTGTGATTAGAAGTCTAATAGGGTTTTAGATTTCAGTTACTTTATCTAGGTTTGATAAAGGTAATCACTTGTAAAGCTTGTAAAGAACATATTTTGATTTAGTGGAACTCTAATCAGGTTTGGTTAGAAGACATTGGATGTAGCTTCTCTTTTGAGGGGTGAACCAATATAAATTTGTTGTTCTCTTGATTCTAATTCTTGCTATCTTAAACTTTCTTATCTTGTGGTTAATCTCTTTCAAGATCAACTGAAATATTTTCTGCAATTGCTTGAAGTGTAGGGTGAATCTTGATTGATTGAAAGTTTTTGTTTTAACAAGGGAAAACTTGTGATACGATCTCTACTCTGCTACTAGTTTTATTTTTAAGTTAATTGTGTGTGCTCATCTTTATTATCAATTGGTATCAAGAGCTGGTTCTTGAGTATTATTCAAGATCACTATCTTTTTAAAGAAAATGAATACCACATAGATTACCTTCAAGGAGGGTGCCTCCCTCAGTCGTCCTCCGATGTTTGAAAGAGAGCATTTCAATTTTTGGAAAAATAGAATGCATATTTTCATTCAATCAAATGACGCTGATGCTTGGAATGCAATTGGAAAAGGTCCTTTGATCCCTACAAAAACTGTTGATAATGAAAGAATTCCCAAGGAGTGGGGTGAGATGACGGATTTAGAAAAAAGAGTTGTGTAATATGATTTTAAAGCTAAGAATATGATTACTTCTGCACTTTCTTCTGACGATGTTTTTAGAATTGTTAGGTGTAAAAGCACAAAGGAGATGTGGGAGATGTTGGAAGACACTCATGAAGGAACAGGTGAAGTTAGAAGATCAAGGAAGCATGCCTTGATTCATGAATATGACATGTTCAAAATGAGCAACAAAGAAAACATATCTTAGCTCCAAACAAGGTTCACTTACATTGTCAACCATCTTCTTGGTCTTGGGAAGACTTATTTTGTTGAAGAATTGAACATCAAAATCCTGAAGTGTCTCACAAGACCTTGGCAACCAAAGGTTACAGCAATCAAGGAATCAAAAAATCTATCCAAGATGTCCATGGCTGCACTTTTTGGTAAGCTTCTTGAGTATGAACTTGAAATGTCACAGCTAACACATGAGAGGATGCAGTGAAGAAACACAAGAGTATTGCCTTGAAAGCTACATCATCTAATGTGGAAAAGTAAGAAGACTCAAGTGAAGATGAAAGTGATGAACATATGAACCTAATAGTGAAGAAATTCAACAAGTTCATGAGAAAAAACAAAAACAAAAAGCTATCAAAGTTTAATAGGAAAAATGACAACAACAACAACAACTCCACCAACTTCACTTGCTTCGAATGTGGTAAGCCTAGACACATTAAATCTGAATGTCCAATCTTTTTGAAGAAGCAATTAGGTGAGAGAAAGACAAAGAAAGGGGGGAAGCCAAAGAAAGCATACATAGCATGGGAAGACAATGATTCAACAACTTCTAAATTAACAAGTGAGAATGAAGAAGCAAATGTGTGCTTCACTTCTACAATAAGTGATGATGTAGAATTCTCAAATGCTAAATCAGAGGTAGATTATGAATATGATAATGTTGTTGATGCTTTTTGTGAGATGCATGAAGAGGCCCAAAAACTTGCACAATATAATAATAGGCTGAAAAGTAATCTTAAATGGCATGTTACCAAAATTGTTGAATTGCAATCTGAACTTTGCAATTTGAAAGAAGCAAATGAAAAGCTTGCTTCAAGTTACAAAGATAATGGGGGTGTGTGTGCCTTATCATCTTTAAATGTTGATAAATGCAATATTTTACAAAAGTAATTTGATGATTTAAAAAAAAGTCAATCTGAAAAATACATGATATTGCTAACTGAAAATTTTTATTTGGTTGATCATTTGAAAAAGCTTTATAGAGGCAAATTTACATCAAATGCTATGTGTACAAAAATATGCTGGAGATGCTTCTGGTTTGGGGTACAAACATGTATCAAAACCTTTTGGAAAAACAAGGTTTGTACCTCAAAAACAAAAGTATCAAAAAGGCCTTTAAAAAGCAAAGCATCATCAATTGACTCATTTTAAAAGAGCATCAAAAACTGTCACTTGCAATTATTGCATGAAGAAAGGTCATACATCTCATAGGTGCTATGCTAAAAGATACTATGTGCCTAATGGTGAATGCATTTAGGTGCCTAAAAGAAAAAGAAAGCCAACTAACACCTATGGACCCAACCCATATTGGGTACCTATCTTTGTTACTTAAATTAACTTTTGCAGGTGTGGCCAAGAACAAAATCAGCATTATGGTACCTTGATAGTGGTTGCTCTAGACACATGACAGGTGACATGTCCATTCTTACAAACTTGACTCTTAAAGATGAAGGATATGTCACTTATGGTGATAATAATATAAGAAAGATCATTGGAGAAGGAAATATAGGAGACAACTTCAAAACAAAGATAAGAAATGTGCATAGAGGAATCAATTTATGTTATATGTGATGAATCTAACTCCTCCAAAGAGGAAAATGAGTGTGATATTGATCCAGGTTCAATGGAAGAATTTATTTAACTAAATGGATAAAATGTAAAAGAAAAGGCAGAATCAAATGAAGAAAAAGAACAATCAACACCTACTCAAAAGCCCAAGGATTGGAGACCTTTCCCTTGAAACATAATTGGGGAAGTTTCCAAGGGAGTTTCTACTAGATCCTCACTAAGAAATCTTTGTTGTGATATGGCTTTTGTTTCAGAGATTGATCCAAAGAGCATTGACCAAGCTTTGCTTGAAGAACATTGGATGATTGCCATGCATGATGAACTGAATCAGTTTAAGAGAAATGAAGTTTGGGAACTTGTTCCTAGACCGTCTTCTCACAAACCTATTGGCACCAAGTGGGTTTTCAGAAATGAACTTGATGAGAGTGGCATCATAGTTAGAAACAAGGCCAGATTGGTTGCAAAAGGTTACAACCAAGAGGAAGGCATAGACTATGATGAAACCTATGCTCCAGTAGCTAGGTTAGAAGCCATTAGGTTGTTTCTTGCATATGGATGTTCAAGGGACTTTAAACTATTTCAACTGGATGTTAAAAGTGCTTTTCTAAATGGATATATTGAGGAGGAAATCTATGTTGATCAACCTCCTGGCTTTGTTGATTACAAATTGAAAATAATAGGAATACTCACAATAACCAAGAGAGGGGTGAATTGGTTAAAACCTTGGTATTTTAAAAACTTATTCAAATCAGAATTTAGGATCTTTATCACTTTCAAAATCAAGAAATATTTTTACTCAATCAAATGTCTCAGCCAAAGGAATCAATATATCAAAACAGAACTTGTTGAACAATGAATATGAATCAAAGAATCAATAACCAATGAATAAGATGAGAGATAGAGAAATAGAATCAAAGACACAAGCAATTTATACTGGTTCACTTCACAACTGAAGCTACATCCAGTTTCTTCTAATCAACACTAGATTAGAGTTCCAGTATTATGAAATTTCTATTCTTACAAGTGTAACGCCTCTCATGACTCTCTCGTGCTCGATTGATTTTAATTAAAATTATGTGTCCACTTTGTATTAGAATGATTTTAGTTATAAATTTTTCTCGAAAAATTCTTTTCTTCCTTACTTCAAATGATTGATTTGTAGCATAAACTATTTGTCCTCACCGCGGTACAATTATTACAATCCATAATACAGTCCATAT
>PYAF01003903.1:101733-111836 GCA_007407185.1 Glycine tomentella | reverse complement strand
TTTGTACATCTGGCGCGGGTCGCGCCGTTCTTCACGCGGGTCGCGCCGCAGGCCAGAATAGCCTATTTCCGCTCTTTCTCAAGCGTTTAAGCCTCCTTTCAAGGGATTCCAAGGCCTAAAATATATTTCCTCCATTATACGCTTAATCCTAAGCTTAACACATGCTTCCTCATATGTTTACAAATCCCAGATATTACATCTTCCAACCCCTCTGTGAACAGATTACATTCTTGGTTCACAAATGAGACCGAAAAGCTAAACTATATGTAGTTCAATGCCACCAAACTTGTCTTCCCTCCTAAATACCCTGACCTAGATTAGTTTTTATTTGAGGGATTTCAATTCCCTGCAATGATAGAAGCCCAAGTATTGTACAAGTTTGTGGAGATGAAGGGTACTTTTTACCCTGAACTTGTGAAGATGTTCTACACCTGTGCTAAGATTAGCATGGATGGCACCATCCTCTCTCAAGTAAATGGGGTGGCCATGGAAATCACTCTTGAGGTTCAGCATGAGGTAGCTGATATTTCATTTGAGGGTGCAAGGAAATTTGATGAAGAGGCTGAGGGCTACAACAAAATTGATACATACAGATGGATGCTTCAAGACCCTCAAATTAGGCTGAAGCTAAGACTATTGGATATACGGGGAGCAACAAGAAGATGAAGCTTGTGATTTAGAAGAAAGTTTTGAGCTTTTCACATGCCTTGAAGATTGAAATTCAAATTAAGTGTATGAGAGGCCAATCTTTTGATCCTTGCATTGCATGCACATAATCATTAACATGCTTAAATGTTTTCATTAAAGTATCAAAGCTATTCATGGTTTTAAAAGGAATTAAATGGGTAATGTTTTTGGAAAAATGTAATCCTACTGCTTTAATGAATTACACACCGGTTTAATCGATTATTTGCTTTGTTTTTAAATCTAGAAAAGCCTTGAAGAACATATTAATCGATTACATAACTTTTGTAATCGATTACATAGTAAAAATAAAAAACATGTCTCACTGATTTAATCGATTACCATAAATTGTAATTGATTACACAAGCTTATTTCACAATTGAACCTTATTGCTTTAATCGATTACCATAAATTGTAATCGATTACACAAGCTTGCTTCACAGATGAACTTCACTGCTTTAATCGATTACAGCTCGGGTTAATCGATTATTCTGTTCGTTGTAAAACCCAGGATGAAGCTTTGAACACTTTAATCGATTAAGTGACAATCTAATCGATTACATAAGCCATTTTAATCGATTATTTGGCATGTTGTAATCTATTACAGTCTGTTACAAAAAATTGTTATGAATAGGATAAAGGCTTGTCCGATAAACAAACTTGAATACTTCGAATTTTCTGAATATACACAACCCTTCTCAAAGTTAGAAAGTGGTTTTCTGGGTTAACTAAGTTCTTGTCCCACTCTTTAATCTTCATGGGTATTGAATGATTTCTTGGACAAGAGTTTTCAAAGAAGTTTTGGAGAGCATGTTTTGAAATCCTTTTCTGCAATTCAACTCTGATTGGTAAACCACATGCATTCATATTCATTGGATCATCAGGTTGTTTCTCTCCATTATCTCTAGTTGTAAATTTGTTTTTGTATTTTTTGTTATTTGATGCTATTATAAAGAGTTCTTTGAAGCTTGTGCTAGAGTAGGATTCTCTAGGGAAGAACAAAGTAGGGTTCTCTGATTCTTGATCACTAGGAGTCTAATAGGGTTTTAGATTTCTATTCTTTATCTAGGGTTGATAAAGAGTGTTTGTTGTAAAGCTTGTAAGAACTGAAATTTATAATAGTGGAACTCTAATCTAGTGTTGATTAGAAGAAACTAGATGTAGCTTCTCTTGAGAAGTGAACCAATATAAATTCTTGTGTTGTTTTTCTATTCCTTAATCTTTATTAGTTATCTTGTTCATTTGTTCTTGGAATTATTATCATTACTCAACAAGTCCTGTTTTGAGCAATTGATTTCTAGAGCTGGGTGATTTGATTGATTAGAAGCATTCTTGGTTTAAAAGTGATTAAGATCCTTTAACTCTGATTTTATAAATAAATTTTAAAATACCAAGTTTAAACAAATTCACCCCCTCTTGGTTATTGTGGGTATTCCTATTGTTTTCAATTGGTATTAGAGAAGGTTCTTGAGTGTTATTCAAGATCATTATCTTTCTTTAAAAGAAAATGAATACCACACAAATTACCTTCAAGGAAGGTGCCTCCCTCAATTGTCCTCCCATGTTTGAAGGAGAGCACTTCAGATTTTGGAAAATAGAATGAAAATCTTTATTCAATCAAATGACCCAGGTGCTTGGAATGCAATAGAAAAAGGTCCTGTTATTCCTATAAAATTGTTGGTAATGATACGATTCTCAAAGAATGGGATGAAATGACAAATGCTAAAAAGAGAGTTGTTCAATATGATTTTAAAGCTAAAAATATGATTACTTCTGCACTTTGCTCTGATGAATTCTTTAGAACTGTTAGGTGCAAAAGTGCAAAGGAGATATGGGAGATGTTAGAGATAACTCATGAAGGTACAGATGAAGTAAGAAGATCAAGAAAGCATGCTTTAATCCATGAGTATGAAATGTTCAAGATGAACTCCACAGAAAACATATCTCAGCTTCAAAGAAGATTCACTCACATAGTAAATCATCTTCTTGGTCTTGGAGAGATCTTTGATGTTGAAGAGTTGAATATCAAAATCTTGAAGTGTCTCACAAGACTATGGCAACCAAAGGTGATAGCAATCAAAGAATCAAAAGATCTATCCAAAATTTCCATGGCTGCACTTTTGGGTAAGCTTCTTGAGTATGAACTTGAAATATCACAACTAACCAATGCAGAAGATGAAGAAAAGAAACAAAAAAGCATAGCTTTGAAAGCTGCATCCTCAAAGGTGGAAAAGATGGAAGATTCAAATGAAGAAGATGAAGAGGACAAGGTGAATCTAATTGTGAAAAAGTTCAGCAAGTTCTTGAGAAGAGACAAGAACAGAAAGTTCACAAAGAACAACAACAAAAAGAGTGACAACAACTTCACTTGCTTTGAATGTGGTAAGCCTGGCCACATTAAATCTGAATGCTCTATCTTTTTGAAAAAGCAACAAGGTGAAAACAAGATAAAGAAAGAAGGAAAGCCTAAGAGAGCCTATATAGCTTGGGAAGAAAATGAGTCAACAACTTGTGAATCATCAACTGAAAATGAAGAAACATATGTGTTTCACTTCCACAATTAATGAAGATGATGAATCCTTAAGTACTGAAACGGAGGTAAATTCTAAATTTGATCAAGTTGTTGATGCTTTTCAAGAAATGCATGAAGAGGCTCAAAAGCTTGCAAAATCCAATAATAGGCTAAAAGGAAATCTTAGATGGCATGTCACAAAATTGCAAAATTGGAAATTAAGATTTGTAATGTGAAAGAAGAAGATAAAAAACTTGTTTCAAGTTACAAAATGAATGGATGTGTATGTGCTTCTTCTTCATCTAATGTTGACAAATACAATGATTTGCAAAAAGAGTTTAATGAATTCAAAAAAAGTCAAGGTGAAAAACATATGGTAGTACTTTCAGAAAATAATTACTTGGTTGATCTCTTGAAAAGACTTTATAAAGGAAAATGCAATTTGGATGAAATGCTAAGTGTGCAAAAATATGCTGGAGATGCTTCTGGATTGGGTTACAAACATGGATCAAAACCTTATGGAAAAACCAAGTTTGTGCATCCAAAACAAAAATATCAAAAAGTTGTTTCAAAACCAAGGTTTAATCACATGACTTATTTTGAAAGAGCATCAAAAACTGTAACTTGTAACTATTGTATGAAGAAAGGTCACACATCTAATAGATGCTATGCTAGGAGATTCTGGTGCCAAATGGAGAATGCATTTGGGTGCCAAAGAAAAGGAAAATAGCTAACCCCTATGACCCAATCTCAATTGGGTACCTTCCTTTGTAAATTGATTTGAATTTTGCAGGTATGTCTAAGAGCAAGATCATCATTATGGTATCTTGATAGTGGATGCTCTAGACATATGACCGGTGACATATCAATGCTCACAAATTTGACTCTTAAAGATGGTGGATTTGTCACCTATGGAGACAACAACAAAGGGAAGATAATTGGAGAAGGAAATATAGGAGACAGCTTTAAAACCAAAATCAGAAATGTTCTTTATGTGGAAGGTTTAAAGCACAATCTCCTAAGTATAAGCCAACTTTGTGATAAAGGGTTAAAAGTGTCATTTAATGACAGTTGTTGCATGATATGTGATGGACAAAATGGTGAGATAATTCATATAGGTAAAAGAAAAGGTAATATCTATTTACTCTCCATAGATCATGCATTCTTTCACAACATTTCTTGCCTAATAAGTAAAATTGATGAATCCTGGCTATGGCATAGAAGGGCAAGTCACATTAATATGCATCATATGAACAAGCTGATTAAAAAGGATTTAGTCATTGGATTACTCAAACTGAAGTTTGAAATGGACAAATTATGTGATGCTTGTCAAAAGGAGAAACAAACAAAAATTTCTTTTCAAAGTAAAAATGTTGTTTCTACTTTAAGACCCCTTGAATTACTTCACATAGATTTATTTGATCCTTTTAGAACTATGTGTTTAGGAGGTAATTACTATGGGCTTGTCATTGTTGATTATTACTCTAGGTTCACATGGACTTTGTTTTTGAAATCCAACAGTGATGTTTTCAATGCTTTCAGAAAATTGGTCAAACCTTGCTCAAAATGAAAAGGGAAGCAAAATTATCTCAATAAGAAGTGATCATGGTGGAGAATTCCAAAATGAACATTTTGAAAAATTCTGTGAAGAAAATTGAATTAACCACAATTTTTCAGCTCCAAGAACACCCCAACAAAATGGTGTTGTGGAGAGGACAAATAGATCCCATGAAGAAGATGCAAGAACTCTTCTTAATAAGACAAATTTGCCTGAACCTTTTTGGGCCGATGCTATAAGTACAGTTTGCTACACTTTGAATAGATTACTAATAAGGCCTATTTTAAAGAAAATTCCTTATGAACTATACAAAGGTAGAAAACCAAACATTTCTCATTTAAGAGCATTTGGCTGCAAGTGTTTTGTTTTAAATAATTGTAAAGAATCACTTGAAAAATTTGATGATAAAGCTGATGAAGCCATCTTCATTGGATATTCATTACATAGCAAAGCATATAGAGTTTTCAATAAAAGAACCTTATGCATGGAAGAATCGTTCATGTTATTTGTGATGAATCTAATCCCTCTAAAGAGGAAAAGAAGTGTGATATTGATGCAGGTACTTTGGAGAAGTTTATTCAACTTAATGAATCAATGGATAAAGAAAAGGAAGAACCAATTGTTGAAACAAAACAATCAACACCAGTCCAAGAGTCAAAAGATTGGAGAACTACAAGAGATCTCTCCCTTGACAATATAATTGGTGAAGTTTCAAAGGGAGTATCTACTAGATCATCATTGAGAAATCTCTGCTGTAATATGGCTTTTGTTTCACAAATAGAACCTAAGAATATCATGCATAATGAATTGAATCAATTTAAGAGAAATGAAGTTTGGAAACTTGTTCCTAGACCTTCTTCTCTCAAGCCTATTAGCACTAAATGGGTTTTTAGAAACAAACTTGATGAGAGTGGAATCATAGTCAGAAACAAAGCTAGATTGGTTGCAAAAGGTTACAATCAAAAGGAAGGCATTGACTATGAGTGATGAGATACAGCTAAACCCATAGCTGCTAAGTTTTCTCAAATCTTCCTTGCAATAGAACCCAAGCTTCAAGTAAACCTCAAGAACTCATAAGTTCCAGCACTCATATAATTGGGGCTGTTTTCAGAGTTTTAAGTTGCAGAAAATGGAAGATGGAAGAAGGATAGGGATGAAGGTGAAGATAATGGATGGCACCATGGAAAAGGATTTCCAATAAGCCTAGGAAGAATCACCACAATAGCATTGGGAAGCCATTATTAAGACTCAGAAGTTCTTGAACAACAACAAGAGAGAAACTCCCACAACAATTTTCAGAAATTGTATTGATCAACCAAAGTTAGTTACATTCAGTTTTAGCACTTTATATAGGCCACGAAATTACAAGCTAAATGTCACTAAAATGTAAGAATATACAAATTGAAATGAAGCTTGAAGTGCAAGCTTTCCATAAGTGACCTTTGGCTTCCTAAACATGTGCAAAAAAGCTTAAAAACTGGTTTAATCGATTATTCCAACCATGTAATCGTTTATTTAACCTAAATAATCGATTACTTGATTTGGTAATCGATTATTTTGCTCTTATTCATCCTAGAAACTGATATATGGCCAAAATAATTGATTAATTCAACATGGTAATCGATTAAATCTGTCCAGAACTGAAATAATCGAATTACACTAACCATTTAATCGATTAAAGCAGAAAGAGCTTATTCTGCTTACAACAACTAAAGCTGGTTTAATCGATTAATTCGCTACTGTAATCGATTAAATCAATGAAATAATCGATTACAAGGTCAAAATAATCGATTAAAACAATAACAACCTATTTACAATTGTTTTATTGAATTTCTTCTAGCAAGCGCTGGAATTTGTTGGATTATATTGAATTTGAGACATCAAAATCCAGCTCTTATCATCCTTTATATGGTGTGCAACTTCAATCTTGTCCAAGTTAGCTTGAATATGGTCTTGAAGTGCTTGATTCCTAGCTCTTGTCATTGGTCCCTTGAAGCTCACCAAAGAAAGTGCTTCAAGCTCTCCTTCTAAACCTTTGGTTTGTCTTGGACCTCCGTCATACCCTCTTTCTTGGAAAGAACTTGTCCTCAAGTTTGTCTCTTCATTTGTACCTACATCATACAAAGAAAGATCACAAATATTGAAAGTATTACCCACACCATAATCACTAGGCAATTCAAGTTTGTAAGCATTATTATTGATCCTTTCTAGAATCTTGAAAGGTCTATCTCCTCTAGGTTGTAGCTTGGATTTCCTTTCTTGAGGAAATCTATCCTTCCTTAAATGAAGCCACACTAAATCTCCTTCATTAAAGATCACTTGCTTCTTGTGCTTATTGGCTTGCTTGGCATATTGTTCCATCTTTCTCTCTACATGTGCCTTCACTTGTTCATGCATCTTTCTAAACATAAGAAGCTTTAGATAAAACATCATGATTTACCATATAAGAAGTGTTAGGTAAAGGCAATAAATCAAGAGGAGTTAAAGGATTAAAGCCATAAACAATTTGAAAAAGAGATAAAGAAGTAATCTTGTGAACTACCCTATTGTAAGCAAACTCAATGTGAGGTAGACACTCCTCCCAATTTCTCAAATTACCATTGATGTAACATCTAAGGAGCTGTCCCAGTGTTCTATTAACCAACTCGGTTTAGCCATCCATTTGAGGGTGACAAGTTGATGAAAATAAAAGTTTTGTACCAAGCTTACCCCCACAATGTTTTCCAAAAGTGGCTAAGGAACTTAGTGTCTCTATCACTCACTATGCTTCTTGGCAATCCATGTAGTCTCACCACTTCCTTGAAGAAAAGATTGGCTACTTCACAAGCATCATCACTTTTGTGATAAGGGATGAAGTGTGCCATCTTTGAAAACCTATCAACAACAACAAAGATAGAATCCTTTCCCCTCTTAGATCTTGGAAGACCAAGCACAAAATCCACAAAAATGTCAACCCAAGAGGAGTAGGTAAAGGTGTATACAAACCATGAGACATTAATCTAGATTTAGCTTGATGACAAGTAATGCATTGAGAAATAAGCTTATGCACATCATGCCTCATTTTTGGCCAAAAGAAATGTTCATTTAAAATAGCCAAAGTTTTTTCCACACCAAAGTGCCCCATCAAATTATTCTCATGAGCTTCTCTAATGAAAAGTTCTCTCAAAGAGCTTTTAGGAACACATAATGTCTTTTCCTTGAACAAGAAACCATCATGTCTAAAATATCCTTGATGAGCCCCTTTCTCACACAAAGCAAAAATACTAGAGAAGTCATGATCATTTTCATACAATTCCTTTATGTGATTAAAACCAAGCAATTTAGTTTCAAGCATAGAAATCAAACAATGCCTTCTTGATAAGGCATCTGCCACCACATTCAAATTTCCTTGCTTGTGTTTATTGATATAAGGAAATTGCTCAATGAACTCAACCCACTTAGCATGTATTTTGTTGAGTTTTCCTTGACTTTTCAAATATTTAAGGGATTCATGATCACTATGTATCACAAATTCCTTAGGTAAAAGATAACGTTGCCAAGTTTGCAAAACTCTAACAAGTGCATACAATTCTTTGTCATAAGTGGAATAGTTCAAACATGCACCCTTCAATTTCTCACTAAAATAAGCAATAGGATGTTTATCTTGAATTAAAACCCCCAAATGCCTACATTAGATGCATCACATTCCAATTCAAAAGAAGCATTAAAATTAGGCAATGCAAGAATGGGTGCATGAGATAACTTATCCTTCACAGTTTGGGAAGCAATTTCATGTTCTTGCTTCCAAGAAAAGCTCATGGTTTTCTTCATCAATTCATTCAAAGGAGAAGCAATGGTACTAAAATCCTTCACAAATCTCCTATAAAAACTTGACAAACCATGAAAACTTCTAACATCTTTCACACTTGTAGGAGTTGGCCACTCTATGATGGCTTTCACTTTCTCTTGATCCACTTGGACTCCTTGAGCACCTACTACAAAACCTAGAAACACAACTTGTGAAGTGCAAAAAGAACATTTATCAATTGCTCCATACAAGGTTTCCTTTCTAAGCACCTCCAGGACACTCTTAACATGCATTAAATGATCATTTAAATTGGCACTATAAACAAGAATGTCATCAAAGTATACAACCACAAATTTGCATATAAAATGTCTAAGAACATGATTCATAAGTCTCATAAAAGTACTAGGTGCATTAGTCAAACCAAAAGGCATAACTAACCATTCATAAAGCCCAAATTTTGTTTTGAAAGCCGTTTTCCATTCATCTCTTTCCCTCATCCTTATTTGATGATAACCACTCTTAAGATCAATTTTAGAGAAAATAGTAGCACCATGCAATTCATCTAAAAGATCATTAAGTGTAGGGATGGGATGCCTATACCTGATATTACGTTGTCGAGACGCATCAAAAACAATTTTACTAAGCTAATTCTGTAGCACAGAGTTAACCTAGGTCGACTCAGAGACACGATCAATATGGTTCTAGCTTCAAATCATTGGTAATAATAAGGGGGGATTTTGTCGAATAGTTGGTATGCGCAAAGTAAAACATGCAAGAACACAAACTAAAAGTAAAGAACAATGCAGAAATTAACAAGATTATCAAGGAGTAAAGTAAAACAGATTAGAAAGCATCAATCCAATTCATCAACCCAAGCTATTCGAATCATCATCATTCCCATAAATTGATTCTATCATTAACATTCATTCAATCTCAATAGAAGCAGTTCAATCGATTCTACTCCTAAATTAATTGAAACCACAATCCTAACTGAACTATCATTCAATTAATCTTGTGATTATCATTTGAAATTAGGACATGAATCCATAATCCTAACTCACTTTCAATTCTAAATGCATTCATAATCATGAAAACATAATAGAAATTGAAGAAGAAGGTGAATATTCAAGTAGAATTCGAAATACCAAACCGGAACTCCAATTCTTCTCTTGCTTGAGTTAGATCCTTGGATTGATTAATGATTTAGCCTTCCATGATGATCACCAAGGAAAGCCCCATGAATTGAGTGCAAGAAAATGGAAGAATAACAAAATGGAAATGAAGAAGATGAAGAACAAGCTTTTGATTCTAAAAATTAAAGAAAAGAAATATAAAACTTGTTTATTGAATTGTGAAGTGTTGTCTGAAACGACCGCTTTTATTTCCTTTTATTTCGTATTTATTTTATAAAATTAAGGAGTTTTTTTTTTTTCGAAAAACAAACCAAAAAGAATAACGATCCAAATAATTTCATGGTTGATTTTTAAAGAAACATAAAAATTAACGCGTCAACTAAATGACGTAATTTAAGTCATTCATATGTATTTGCCATACAAACCATT
>PYAF01003903.1:85328-101633 GCA_007407185.1 Glycine tomentella | reverse complement strand
ATATATATTTAAATTCTAACAATCTTACTAAATGGTGATTTTAATTTGCTAAAACTTAGAATAGCTTAAATGGAATTTTATTTCAAAATGTGTATTAAGTGCTAAAAATCCTTCTAGATAGTGAAGTATAATTTTCTAAGCATCCTTAAGTATCTCCTTAAATCCATATTCAATAAATAAAATATTGGGGTGTTACATTGTCCAAGTTTCACTAAAGTCACTAATATATACAGTGACTAAGTTCTGAAAATAGAATGAGTCATAAACAAACACAACAATCTAATTATTTACTATTTACACCAACAAAATTAAAACTCGCAGCCAAATTGCAAGTGCAGAGGTTCCGATTTCGAAGCTCAAAATGACCCTCCAAATGACAGAATTGGCCTCGGGCTATTTCTAGCAAACTTGTAGATCTTTTCGTTATCTTTCCAGGGACTCCTAGAAAGCTCCATTCGGAGTTCTGTAGCACTCTATAGGCCCTGCACAAGTCAGATACATTAAGTGAGTAAAAATCCAAAAATACGCTACAATTAACAATTAAGTCAACTTACTTGCCTAAGACAAAAACTGAATTAGAATAGAAAAATAAAGGTCCAAGAGAGGTCAAATAAGCTAAGAAGGATAGAAAAATATTTAACTAAAAGCACTCCATCAATACCTTATGGTGATGTTGTTGATTGCCCTACAATCTGTACATATTCTCCAAGTTCCCTCCTTCTTAGGCACAAGAATAATAGGCATAGCACAAGGGCTCATGCTCTCACGGATCCACCCTTTTTCAAGTAGCTTCTCTACTTGTGCTTGTATCGCTTTTGCTTCCATTGGTGAAGTCTTATAAGCTGGCCTATTAGGGAGCGCACAACCTGGAATCAAATCAATTTGATGCTCTATGCCTCTCAAAGGAGGTAAGCCATTAGGCACTTCTTTTGGAAAGACATCTTGATACTCTTCCAAAAGTGATCGCATAACTTTAGGCAATTTTTCACCTTCCTTTTTAACATGTAAACAAAGAAAGTTAGGAAGTATATAATAAAGAGGTTGTTGTGCCAATAACACTCTCTTAATTTGCTTTTCACTCAAGAACAAGAGCTCTTTAATCTCATGAATTTTTTTGTTATCATTTTCTTTTTCCTTTCTTTTTTTCTCACTAGCTTTTCTCTTGGGTACCTCACTTTTCTTCTCTTTTTTAGGTGCAGTATTTTTTTAATTCCTTAATTCTCCTTTCTTTCATTTTTATTTGATCCTCACACACTTGTCTAGGAGTCAAAGGTCTCAAAATAATGTTCTTGCCTAGGTGCTCAAACTCAAAAGTGTTCTCCATGCCATTGTGTATCACTTTTCTATCATATTGCCATGGCCTACCAAGAAGGATATGACCAGCCTCCATAGGAACAATATTACAAAGAACATTATCATGATAAGCATTAATAGAAAAAGGAATGAGCACTTGAGAATTTACCACCACTTCTCCACTTTCACTAAGCCATTGTAGCTTGTATGGTTTTGGATGCTTTGTGGTTGGCAAGTGTAATTTCTCCACAAGCCTTGTACTAGTCACATTGGTGCAGCTCCCACCATCAATGATAAGTGAGCATACCTTGTCTTTTATCAAGCACCTTGTGTGAAAAATACTTTCTTTTTGGGTCTCCTCTTTTTCTAGGCAAAAATTGCTCAACATTTTCCTTACCATCAAGAGATCACCCTCTTCGGCCTCTACTAGTGTAAGTTGAAGACTCACTCCTTATGCTTCCATCCTCAAGCAAAATCATAGTCCTCTTGTTAGGACATTGAGAAGCAATGTGTCCTTTACCAAGACACTTAAAACACTTGATATTGCTTGATCTTTTTGGAGTTGACTCCACCATTTTTTTCCTTGGACTCTCTACTTTTACTTCTTTATTTTTCTTAGGAGAAACCTCTCTTTTTGGCTTGTCCTTCCAGTTGGAAGTTGCAGCCCCTTTGGAGAATTTGGAAGCTTTTCTCCTCTTTAGTTGTTGTTCCACCCTTTGAGCTTTGTGGACTAGCTCCTCAATTGTGGCATATGAATGTAGCTCCATCACATCTTGAATTTCTCTATTCAAGCCATGAAGGAACCTAGCCATTGTGGCTTATTGAACTTCCACAATTTCAGCCCTTATCATCATCAATTCCATTTCCTTATAATATTCATCAACACTCTTATTACCTTGGAAATGTCTTTGAAGCTTATTATGGACTTCTCTTGCATAATAAGTTGGGACAAATCTTCCTCTCAAGCATACCTTCAAGTCATCCCAAGAATTTACTCTTTGTCTCCTCCCTCTCACTATATCCATTTGAATTTGGTTCCACCATATCAAAGCATAGCTACCAAATTCTAGAGTTGCTAGAGTAACTTTCTTTTCTTCCTCAAAATGTTGGCATGAGAAAATTTGTTCTACTTTCACCTCCCACTCAAAATATTCTTCTGGATCATTATTGCCAAGAAATTTTGGAATTTTTATTTTTACTCCATTCAATCCTCCATTCCTCTCTTCTCACCCTCCTATCTTTATCATCTCTATTTTGCTTCCTAGGATTATGTCTCCTATGATTTTCTCTTCTATTATTATTTTCTCTCTAATCCTCCCTCTCACTCCTTTCATCATAATAGTTTTCTCCATAAGAAGAAGCATACTCACTTAACCTTCTACTATTATGAGCCTCTCCATCCACACTTATCTCTTGGATGACTCCTTCTTTGCATTCCTTCAATTTTGGCATCTATTTCAGTTTTCAAATCTTTTATTTATTTTGTCATGGCTTTCATCAACCTAGAGGTCCTAGGTGACAAGGCTTCTCCTCCACTTGAACTCATCCTTCAAAGAAAATGGTTAGCAAAACACAAGTATATAAAGAAATTCTCACCCATCTCTAAGTGTTTATCACTCTCACTTGTGTTTACACACTTTCTAGGCTTTTTCTATAATGTTCTCTCTTGCCTTTTCCACTCTTATTCCTCTCTATAGTTCTTAAGCAAAAACTTCAAATCAAATCAAGCTTCTTTACTATAGTGAAATAGGAAATGATTCTAGGCTAGACTCAAGAGTCCAAAGAACAAGAAAACTCTAAGACAAAACCTTGGAAATTTAAAGAGACAAGCAACAAAGCAAAATTTAGAAAAGCACAACTCAAATTGAATTTTAATGAAACAACTCAAGGAATACTATGGTTGTACCAAACTGCACAAGGAGGATATGCCAAAATAAATTCAATTGCTAGAAGTCAAATTTCATCAAATTTGCATGTTATACAAGTTCACTTGATTTTGTGGTTCAAAGGAAATTTTTGAAACTTGTAATTTTGTAACTTTGCTTCTAAATTCTATTTTTCTTTCACCTCTTCCAGCCACTACTTAATAATGTATTTGGCTGTACCAATATGATACTATTTGATGTCTTTTTCTTTTTGCTTTTGTTTTTCTTTTGCACAATTCAAAAATTGTTAAAGAAATTCAATGAATCACTAAAATATGATGTATAACAATTGTAAAATTTGCTTCTAACAACTCAATTCAGTTTAGGCATGAGAGTAGAATCAAAACAAGTGGTTATACAACACAAAAACACTACAAACAAAAGTTGACAAGAATCAAAGCTAGAAAATTAGAAAAATATTGAAGAACATAAGAACAAGAAATCACATAGAACTTGAAGAAAACACTAAGGTTTTTGTGGCTGAACACACAACAAGCCCACACCACCAAGAATCAAAGGAAAACAAAAAGAAACAAGGAATTAAAATGGATTTTCGTTTTTGGGTTTTAATGCAGAATTTTACCTTTAAAGAAATCTAAAACTGAACTTGAAGCAGAATTCTACAAGGATTAGGCTCTAGATACCACATAATGAGATATAGCTGAACCCATAGCTGCTAAGTTTTCCCAAATCTTCCTTGCAATAGAACCCAAGCTTCAAGTAAACCTCAAGAACTCATAAGTTCCAGCACTCATATAATTGGGGCTGTTTTCAGAGTTTTAAGTTGCAGAAAATGGAAGATGGAAGAAGGATAGGGATGAAGGTGAAGATAATGGATGACACCATGGAAAAGGATTTCCAATAAGCCTAGGAAGAATCATCACAATAGCATTGGAAAGCCATTGATAAGACTCAGAAGTTCTTGAACAAGAACAAGAGAGAAACTCTCACAACAATTTTCAGAAATTGTATTGATCAACCAAAGTTAGTTACATTCAGTTTTGACACTTTATATAGGCCACGAAATTACAAGCTAAATGTCACTGAAATGTAAGAAAATACAAATTGAAATGAAGCCTAAATGAAGCTTGAAGTGCAAGCTTTCCATAAGTAACCTTTGGCTTCCCAAACATGTGCAGAAAAGCTTAAAAACTGGTTTAATCGATTATTCCGACCTTGTAATCAATTATTTAACCTAAATAATCGATTACTTGGTTTGGTAATCAATTATTTTGGTCTTATCCATCCTAGAATCTTATATATGGCCAAAATAATCGATTAATTCGACATAGTAATCGATTAAATCTGTCCAGAACTGAAATAATCGAATTACACTAACCATTTAATCGATTAAAGCAGAAAGAGCTTATTCTGCTTACAACAACTAAAGCTGGTTTAATCGATTAATTCGCTACTATAATCGATTAAATCAATGAAATAATCGATTACAAGGTCAAAATAATCGATTAAAACAATAACAACCTATTTACAATTGTTTTATTGAATTTCTTCTAGCAAGTGCTGGAATTTGTTGGATTATATTGAATTTGAGACATCAAAATCCAGCTCTTATCATCCTTTATATGGTGTGCAACTTCAATCTTATCCAAGTTAGCTTGAATATGGTCTTGAAGTGGTTGATTCCTAGCTCTTGTTATTGGTCCCTTGAAACTCACCAAAGGAAGCGCTTCAAGCTCTCCTTCTAGACCTTTGATTTGTCTTGGACCTCCATCAATCAGGAAACCTATGCACCAGTTGCAAGATTGGAAGCCATTAGGTTATTACTTGCATATGCATGTTTAATGGATTTTAAACTTTTTCAAATGGATGTTAAAAGTGTTTTATTAAATGGATATATTAAGGAGGAAATCTATGTGGAGCAACCTCCTCCTGGTTTTGTTAATTTCAAATATCCAAACCATGTTTTCAAACTTAAGAAAGCTCTTTATAATTTAAAACAAGCTTCAAGGTCTTGGTATGAGAGATTAAGCAAATTTCTGCTTGAACAATCTTTCACTAGAGGACATGTTGATAAAACATTGTTCATCAAAAGGCAAAGTAATGATATCTTATTGGCTCAAGTATATGTTGATGATGTAATTTTTGGTTCAACTAATCAATTATTGTGCAAAGAATTTTCTATCTCTATGCAGAATGAGTTTGAAATGTCAATGATGGGAGAGTTAACATTCTTTCTTGGACTTCAAGTGAAGCAAATGAAGAATGGAACATTTCTAAATCAAACCAAGTATTGCCTTGAAGTGATCAAAAAGTTTGAAATGGAAAAAAGCAAAGATGCTGCAACTCCAATGGCAACATCAACTTATCTTGATTCTGATGAAAAAGGAAAAAAGGTTGATCAGTCAAAATTTAGAGGAATGCTTGGATCTTTACTTTATTTGACAACTAGTAGACCAGATATTATGTTAAGTGTGTTTGTGTGCAAGATATCAAGCAAATCCCAAAGAATCACACCTCATTGTAGTCAAAAGGATCCTCAAATATCTCAAATCAACACCAAAAGTTGGTCTTTGGTATCCTAAAGGTGCATCACTTAATTTAGTTGGATATTCTGATCCTGACTTTGCACGGTGCAAATTGGATAGAAAAAGCACTAGTGGAACTTGTCACCTACTAGGCAGTTCACTAATCTCATGGCATTGCAAGAAGAAATCTTGTGTTGCTTTATCAACAGCTAAAGCTGAGTACATCTCTGCTGGAAGTTGCTATGCTCAAAACCTTTGGTTAAAACAACAATTGCAAGATTTTGGTATAGAATTAAAAGAAATACCCTTGCTATGTGACAACACAAGTGCCATCAACATTTCCAAGAATCCAATAATGCACTCAAGGACCAAACACATTGAGATAAGACATTATTTCCTTAGAGATCATATCCAAAAAGGTAACATCAAAATTGACTTCATTGATTACTTCAATATAGATTTTCTCTAATAAGGTTGTTGACAACACAAACTCCAGCAATATGCTCATCAAAGAGAAACATCTTACTAAGCTTGGGATGGTCAAGACTCCTTATGGATGGCAAATGGCTGGACAACAAATCTCTGCTGCTGGAAATGAAGAGGAAGTTGATGAAAAAGCATAAGATGAAGGCCTTGCTTAACAATCTTACAGTTTGTTTGAATCACTCATGATTCAAAAGATGGATGCCTTATTGTCTCTACACCATAAGCAAGGGTTGAGACTAATTCATCTATGGAAGAGATGAAATCTAGGCTAGAAAACATAGAAGCTAGGCTTGTCCTTGATGATTTTGATAAACTAGCTTAGGTTCCTTGTGTTTTCATTCCTATTTTTACTATTGCTTTACTTTTTTTTCCTCTAATTAATGTACTGTTTTCCCTTTCCATTAATGATATTTCAATTTCTACTTCTCATTATTTGCTATGCTACCTTTTGTATTGATAAGCCAAATAGGGGGAGAAATATTGATTGATAACTAAAGGGAAAACTGATTGTTTTGCTCTGTGTTTTGCTCTGTCTTTTTTGCAAATTAATAATTGATGAAGACATCTAAGTCAGGGGGAGTAAACTTAAATGAAAGTAAGTGATCAATGTTTATGTAAGCATATCTCTTAACACTTGTTCTTGGCAAAGAGGCTGATTTGTTTTCAGGATAACAAAATTCAAGACTTCTATCTTTCATCCCTCAAAGCACTTCAAAAATTAAACACATGTTCAATCAATATTTGGCATGTTCAAAGCCAAAAAGAGGGAGATTGTTGGATATAGGGGGAGCAACAAGAAGATAAAGCTTGTGATTTAGAAGAAAGTTTTGAGCTTTTCACATTCCTTGAAGATTGTAATTCTAATTAAGTGTATGAGAGACCAATCTTTTGATCCTTGCATTGCATGCACATAATCATTAACATGCTTAAATGTTTTCATTATAGTATCAAAGCTATTCATGTTTTTAAAAGGAATTAAATGGGTAATGTTTTGGGAAAAATGTAATCCTACTACTTTAATCGATTACACATTTGTTTAATCGATTATTTGCTTTGTTTTTAAATCTGGAAAAGCCTTGAAGAACATATTAATCAATTACATAACTTTTGTAATCGATTACATAGTAAAAATAAAAAAACATGTCTCACTGCTTTAATCGATTATCATAAATTGTAATCGATTACACAAGCTTGTTTCACAATGAACCTTACTGTTTTAATCGATTACCATAAATTGTAATCGATTACACAAGCTTGCTTTACAGATGAACTTCATTGCTTTAATCGATTACAGCTCGGGTTAATTGATTATTCTGTTTGTTGTAAAACCCAGGATGAAGCTTTGAACACTTTAATTGATTAAGTGACAAATTAATCAATTACATAAGCCATTTTAATCGATTATTTGGCGCGTTGTAATCAATTACAGTCTATTACAAAAAGCTGTTATAAATAGGATATAGTCTTGTCTGATAAACAAACTTGAATACTTCAAATTTTCTGAATATACACAAGCCTTTTCAAAGTTAGAAAGTGATTTTCTAGGTTAACTAAGTTCTTATCCCACTCTTTAATCTTCATGGGTATTGGATAATTTCTTGGGCAAGAGTTTTCAAAGAAGTTTTGGAGAGCTTGTTCTGAAATCCTTTTCTACATTTCAACTCTTATTGGTAAACCACATGCATTCATATTCATTGGATCATCAGGTTGTTTCTCTCCATTATCTCTGGTTGTAAATTAATTTTTGCAATTTTTGTTATTTGAAGCTATTATAAAGAGTTCTTTGAAGCTTGTGCTAGAGTAGGGTTCTCTAGGGAAGAAAAAAGTAAGGTTCTCTGGTTCTTGATCACTGGGAGTCTAATAGGGTTTTAGATTTCTATTCTTTGTCTAGGGTTGATAAAGAGTGTTTGTTGTAAAGCTTGTAAGAACTAAAATTTATAATAGTGGAACTCTAGTCTAGTGCTGATTAGAAGAAACTGGATGTAGTTTCTCTTGAGAAGTGAACCAGTATAAATTCTTGTGTTGTTTTTCTATTCCTTAATCTCTATTAGTTATCTTGTTCATTTGTTCTTGGAATTATTATCATTACTCAACAAGACCTGTTTTGAGCAATTTATTTCTAGAGCTGAGTGATTTGATTGATTATAAGCATTCTTGGTTTAAAAGTGATTAAGATCGTTTAACTTTGATTTTATAAATAAATTTTAAAATACCAAGTTTAAACCAATTCACCTCACTCTTGGTTATTGTCGGTATTCCTATTGTTTTCAAAGGCTTGGTACAAGCTCGATGACTAGTGAAGACAGGCTCCTTCACTATATAATCACTTACATTCTGACTCCAAGATCATCCAACCATGCTCAAGCAATAGATGATGACTTACGACTTGTCTATGGAATAAAGACTGCTACACAAATGAATCAGATTCTCATCATTGAGGAGATCATGTTGAATGCTAAGAGATTGATTAGCTATCAATTTCCTTATGTTGTGTTGATATCCAAATTCATTGACTACTTCAAAGTTGCTGTCTCAAATGAGGCTTTAGACAACACTACAAACATCACCAACCTCATTAAGGAAAAGAATCTAAAAAAGCTTGGTCTGGTGAAAGCTCCTCATGGATGGCAGATGGTTGGACAGCAACCTCCAATTGTAGATGCTGAGAAGGAGCTGATGAAGAAGAAGAGGTTGAAGAAGGCCCTGCTTAGCAGCAGCACAACCCTTTTGAATCCTTTATGATTCAGAAGATGGATGCTCTTTTGTGAGCATAGGACTGAGACCAACTCATCCATGGAAGAAATTAAGTCTAGGCTAGAAAATATTGAGTCTAGGATGGTTCATGATGAGTTTAAAAAGCTCTAGCTTAGGTTGTTTATGTTTGTTTTCTTTTTGCCTGTGATTTGCTTTCATGTTTTGATAATTGATTAATGTTCTGCTTTCAATTCTATTTTTAAATTTTCAGTATTGTACCCCTTTTCATTATTGAATAAAAAGTTGTGTTCCTTGTTCATTTCTTCCTTGCTTATCATGTTTTTACATTGATATTTTTGTCTTTGATAAGCCAAATAGGGGGAGAAATAAATTGAATATATTTTAGGGAGATATTATAAGAACGTAGAAATATTATATGAATATTTGACAAAAAAAATGAATTCTTATTGCTCTGAAATTAGTGATTTAAACTGTATGGAAGATTATCTGAAATAGGGGGAGCAATTAAAGAAATTATCTATGTTTATGCAAGGTTACTTAACACTTGATCTTAGCAAAAGGCTAAGTTGATTTCAGGTTTAAGTATGAAGCTCCTATCATTTATCTCTCTCATGCACTTAAAGGGACAACAAATGTTCAATTAGTATTTGGCATGATCAAAGCCAAAAAGGGGGAGATTGTTGGATACAGGGGGAGCTGGAAAGAAGATCAAATCAAGGATGAAGCCCTTTGCTTAAAGGATTTTAGCTTTTTACATGTTATTCAATTGAAGGCATTTGTAATTTGTTAAGTTGTTCAAGAGGCTTATCTATTGATCCTTGCATTTGCATAAACATAATCATAAACATCCATACATGATTTAAGAAAAGCATAAAAGGTTACATGTTTGCATTTATAAAGAAATTCTCATGGTTTAAGTTTTGGAAAATGTGTTTGTGCACTGTTTAATTGATTACTAGCTTCTGTAATCTATTACAAAGTTATGAAGAACACTTTAATCAATTACAAACAAATCACAATCGATTACACAGCACAAAAACACAAAACATGCATGACTGGCTTAATTGATTACCACTCAATCGTAATCGATTACACAGGCTTATTTCAATTCTGAGACTGGCTGCCTTAATCGATTACAAGTTGTTTTAATCGATTACATTGTTCATAAATCTTTTCCAGATTGTGCTAAAAACACTTTAATCGATTATTTTGTATAGCAATTGATTACATTGGTTAAAATAATCGATTACATAACGTTTTAATCAATTACATGCAGTTAAATCTATTTTCTATAAAAAGTTGTTGGGTCTGAACATTTGCAATAATCTTGAGAAATTAATTTTACGAATTACTCATTACTCCCAAAGCTTTCAAAGTTTGAGAAAAAGGTTTTCTGAGTCTCATACATCTTGTTTCAAAACCCAAGAACTCATGCTTCATTGATCATATTTTCTTGAACAATATTCTTCAAGAGTTTTTCTAGAGAGTTGCTTTTCAACATTAGCATTCATTCAATCTGAATTTGCTTGGTAAAATTGATTCATTCATCCTCTGAGGATTATAAGGTTGTATCTCTCTTGAACTATTACTGTAAATTGAGTTGTTTCTTTTAATTCTTGTAAGTACTAAGACCAAAGAGCTTCTTTAGAGCTTTTCCTGGAGTAGTGTTCTCTAGAGAAAAGAATTGAGTAGTGTTCTCTGGTTCTTTGTGATTATAAGTCTAATAGAGTTTTAGATTTCAATTTCTTTATCTAGGTAAAGCTTATAAAAAAACAGATTTTGATTTAGTGGAACTCTAATCAGGTTTGGTTAGAAGACACTGGATGTAGCGTCTCTTTTGAGGGGTGAACCAGTATAAATTTGTTGTTCTCTTGATTCTAATTCTTGTTATCTTAAACTTGCTTATCTTGTGGTTAATCTCTTTCAAGATCAATGAAAATATTTTCTGCAATTGCTTGAAGTGTAGGGTGAATCTTGTTGATTGAAAGTTTTTGTTTTAACAAGGGAAAACTTGTGATACGATCTCTACTCCGCTGCTAGTTTTTTATAAAGAAGTTTTTAAAATCCCTATTTTAACCAATTCACCCCTCTCTTGGTTAATTGTGTGTGTTCATCTTTGTCATCAACCTGGTTTGGACCTAGTCATGCACAGTTCAACTTATCGGTGATAGAGATAACAGACACTCTACCATGATATCATTCACAATATTTGCTAAATCTATATAAAAAATGACAAACTGGCCCAAATTTTCTTTTTTAAATTCAAAAACACCACAATAAATGTCTAAAAATTATTTTTGATTTTGGAAATTTCTTTTTTTTTTAAATATTATTTTTAAATTCAAAAACACCACGATAAAATGACTAAAAATTATTTTTTTAGTTTTGAAATTTTTTTTATCTATGTCTATGTATTTCTATCTTCTTCTATTATCTAGAAACAAATTTTTAATTTTAAAATTTTTTTAATCTATATTTATCTATATCTATTTCTTCGGTCTTATCTTTCTTCTATCTATTATCTAGAAACAAATTTTTTAATTTTTAACTTTTGAAAATTTGAAATTTTTTTATCTATATCTATTATCTATTATCTAGAAACAAATTTTTTAATTTTTGAATTTTTATTATCTATATTCTACCGATATCTATCTTTTATCTATTATCTAGAAATAGAATTTTGAATTTTTGAATTTTTTTTGTAGACAAATGGAATTATACTATACTAATATCAATGGTACCTATACTATTATCTAATTATGAGTGGATTAAAGTTGGCACACAATGAACCGTATCCCCGACAACGGTGCCAGTTTTGATAACGACTGTCAAATCCCTACAAAACAATTAAACTACGCTAATTCTGTGGCATAGGATTAACCTAGGTCGACTCAAAGACACGATCAATTTGGTTCCAACTTCAATTCACTAATAAACAATAGGGGATTTTAATCGAACAGTTTGTAGGAAATGAATAAAAATTGCAGAAACACAAACTAATTGCGCTAAAATATAGTGATTGAATCAGCAGGAAAGGATGGGCCATGATTAGGCCCATCTAATCTAACTAATTACTAATTACACCAATTTGCATCCCGAAACTTGAGTGCAGGGGTCTGACGTCCAAGCCTAAAATAACCCTCAAAACGACAGAATTGGCCTCAGCTTATCTCTGACAAAATTTTAGATCTATTCCTAATTTTTCCAGGGACTACTAAAATGCATCATTTGGAGTTCTGTAGAGCTCTCTAGGTCCTGCATAAGGAAGATAGGTCAAGTTAGCAAAAAATCTGAAAATAAGCAACAATTATCAATTAAGCCTACTTGTTTGTTTAAGACAAAAACTGAGTTAGAGTGAGGAAATAAAAGTCCAAGAGAAGTCAAATAAGCTAAGAAGAATAGAAAAATATTAAACTAAAAACCCTCAATCAAAATACCCCACACTTAAACTTTTGCACTCCTCGGCAAAACTAAAAGAAAGACTAAGAGAAAAATTCAAACTAAAATAAACCACATACTAAAAGAAAGGTATGAACAAGGCACACACAATTTTCAATGGATCCTAACAATGCACAAAAGTGAGAAAGATGGAAAATGAAAGAATGATATTAAGGTAACAAATAATCCATGAACACATGATCACAAAGTGCAAAGTGAAAAAGTAGTCAAGTTAAAATTAAGAATGAAACAAGGTGATAGAAATCTCTCAAAGAGCAACACTCAACCTCTTCTAATGTGTATGGGTTTATGTTTACACTAAAACACCACATGTAACTAACACATCCAAATTTTGACAAGTCTCTAATCCATTCAACTTGAAATACACATGTATCAAAAGATCAAAAGGACTTTATTGGTTTGTAATGTATGGCTTAGGTAAAGGGTAGATAAAAAAAGGATATTTAGGCTAAAACTAAGAGAAAAGAAGGGCAATGGGGAGTAAGCCAACAAGTAAAATGAGGGGTAGAAACAAAGAAACAAGGTGGAGAACAACGAAATTAAATTAAGATAACTTATACTGATAAAAATGAACCACAACATCTTTTATTGCATTTTTTAATTATTTTTTTGTACTTTTTTTCATTTTTTTCAACTTTTTCTTTTTAAACTCATTCTTTTCTTTTCTTTCCAAATCAAAACAAAATAAAAATACCCCATACTTGTTTGAAACTCACTCCCAAAATAATTCCAAGGCCCATTTTCTCCCTAAAGTTAGGATAACATGATTTTCCATTTTATTTTTAGTTTGCAATGAGCTGCACAAGAAAGAAAAGGTTAAAGGCTCAAAAAGGGTGACAATGGATATCAATGTGAGGATAGGTTTATTTGGCTAGTGGATAAAAGATAGAAGGCCTAAATCATCTCAATCAAAGCATGTGTAACAAGGAATGTCAAAGAGGCAAGGCAAAACATAGAGTAATCTAGACTAGAGTGAAATTACACATGAGAGAATATGAATGAAATAATGTGATTCATTCACAAAGGCCCAAAACCTCACAAGGCATAATTCTATTACACATGATTCATCTTAAATTCTATTTCCCAAGCCTACTTATCACTTCAACAATTGCAACAATGATTCACATCAAGTATGAAACCTTTCAATCCAACAAAAATTAGTACATTTCTCACAATTTATACAAATTATAAATCCTATGAAAAACATGAAAAGTATCTAAATTCTAATTTTTTATTTTTTGAATGTAAAAACATGATGAGAATCCCCTTGCCTTGATACCATTTCAGACCAATTCTAGGTTGGAATTCGCAGACCAACAGAGCGAGAATCGTATTGTTAACTTTTATGTATTTCTCAGCCTACAGAACTCAGATTGGACCGCTTCCAAAACGAGGTGAAAGAGGACTTTCTGAAATGCAATTTAGACACAAAAAAACCAAAAAAGGATAGGTAAAACGAGAATTATGACAATAAGAAATTCAGGGTGAAATCACAAAATTAGGAATGCGAAAATTTAAACAAGGAACAGAAATGGTGCAAAGGAAGAAGCAGATAGGCGCCACAAACAAATGTTTGATAAGCCTTGAGGATCGCCACAAGAATTGAATAATTCTTGATAAGATCAAATGGTTCAAGGAAGAACCCTAGCAGAGAAGAACTCAAGCTAATGATAAAATTCCAACAGCCAAAGATCCTTCTCTATTCACTTCAGAATTGATTTATACAAATTAGTTCTCATGCATCTAGTAGAAAATAAAAGAAAATTAAAATCTCAACATTGTAAGAATAACTAAAATGCCTTAGTGGTTAAGTGAGGCATAATTAAGCTTGAGGTCCAGGTCTCAAAACTAGCTACAAGCACTTTATTACTATTATTTTTTTTTATAAGGCCTATGTCAATAATTGCTTTTATTATCACTCCAAGCAAGCAATACATGTGACTAGTAGTCCAGTAATGCAGCCCTCTATATTTTGGGTTCCCTCAAGCAATTGGATTGCCCTCAGATTAGCCATTATATGTTGCAAAGCTTCTTGGGTCTTTTTAGCTCTAGCTCTTGTCATGGGTCCTCTTATGCCTTGTATTGAGTCTTGGTCTTGGGGTTGGTCTTTGATGTTGGGTTGACCTTTGATGTCCTCATCATTCCCTCCTTCTTGAAAAACATTTGCCCTTAAATCAACTAAATCATCGCCTGCATCAAAAGGAGATAGATCAGCCACATTAAAAGTAGGACTTATAGCATACTCACCCGGCAATTCAATTTTGTAGGCATTGTAACACCCCCGTAGGCCTTCGGTGCGTTATCATTAATCATATCAGATTAGCACTTAAAAACATAATATAAAACTCAGCGGAAGCAAAGAATCGCTTTTCTTGATTCATTATGTATGGAATAAAAGCACATCACATAAAACATACACACAAGACAGATTTTTCACACCCCTGCTGATCCAGTTTCTCATACAGTACACATATAGGCAGATAATCAGAAACATTACAAGTATACTCAGGAGGAACATTATATATTATAATCACATCAGTTCTGTATATACATATATACAACAGTCTCACACCACATCGTGGTGATACAAAAGAATATCTGCCCTCACCGAGGGTATACAGAACTGTACATAACTCAGGTGTACACACACCAGCCCTTATCAAGGGTACAAAATAGAATCAAAACAAAACTGAGCCTTCAAGCTCCCTCTACTGCCACCGGCCAAGCAGACATGTCTCCACTAGGGCCTCCTGCCCTGAGATTGCTCTCCTCTTCCAAGAGAGTCACCTGTAAAGATAAATCCCCAAACGGGGTGAGATACACATCTCAGTAAGCTCAGGGTCCTTGGAGGAATCACCTCCACCCTGGCCCACTCTCCATCATACATACATTAGGCAATCATAAGCAAATGGCCCACTAGCCAGGCCCTCTGGCCCTCATAACAATATGAGCAAGACATCTTGTTCCAAACATGGCGGAGCTACCTCAACGCCCCTATCAGTGTGAGACCGGAAACTCACACCCGTGCCATCCCATTGGGTGCTACCCCTTCGCATGGATGCACGTATATGGTACCTCCGAGAATAGAAGGAGCTGCCTCAACTTCTATTTCCTTGGTCTGTAGGAATCACCGATTCCCTGGGAGCTACCTCAACCATGAGCCAACCAAAATAGGAAGAAACCATCTCCTAGGGAGGTCCATATCTATCTATTGGCCAATAGATCTATCCAATCATATCACATAACAAGCACAGATGCACACACATATTATTATGAGGATGCAACAACCAAATGCATGCATCATGAATATGACCACCACTCCCCCGGAGTGTGGTGTGGCAAACCATGTGGGAAATCATCCCCAGGGACCAAGAACTTACCTGGCAAAGCCTCGCTCTGCAGTTCTTTCCCTGCTCTGTGGCTCCCGCCACCGACACTCTCAGTTTCAAGCCCTAATCAAGGTATATATCCATATCAAAACCAATCCACAGGCATCCAAGTACAGAAACATATCATATCAGAATTCCCCTATCCTAGGGTTCAATCAAGTCAAGCCCGTACTAGGCTACTCACAGACCCTTCAAGGTCCATCAGGGCTGCATACAAAGCATCTGAGTCATCACAAACTCAATGCAGAATGCATATCTGAGCATAAGCTCTCATCAACCTCATAACTCAATTAACACTGGAACGGTCTAAACCTTAATCAAGGCATCGTTCAATTAGCCTCTCAGGCTCAATACAAACATAATCAAGGCTCTAGCATGTCAGATAACCATCACAAGTGACTATCACACAAGCCACACATGCATACACAGAGCCAAGATTCAAAGTTAACCAATTCAAATTCTGAAAGCTAATCCTTCATCACTAAACCATTCTAAGCAAGTTTCTCTACAGGACCCTGGGCTAATTCTAGCCCCAGCTCATATGGGTCACTA
>PYAF01003903.1:65639-78747 GCA_007407185.1 Glycine tomentella | reverse complement strand
ACACAAATGCAGAACTATATCAACTGAACAAGAATTGAAGAAAATGACAAACCAAGACATTGAAACACTAAATAATGACCAAACACAAGGCTGCAACAGAATTGCACAATTCAAATTGAGCAAACAAAATTTAGGGGTTTAGGGTTACCCAAAAATGCAGAACATGATGGATGAAATCAGCCTTACTTCCAACCCTAGAACCTTGCTCTGAATACCAAATGATGAGAATCCCCTTGCCTTGATACCATTTCGGACCAATTCTAGGTTGGAATTCGCACACCAACAGAGCGAGAATTGTATTGTTAACTTTTATGTATTTCTCAGCCTACAGAACTCGGATTAGACCGATTCCAAAACGAGGTGAAAGAGAACTTTCTGAAATGCAATTTAGACACAAAAAACACCAAAAAAGGATAGGTAAAACGAGAATTATGACAATAAGAAATTCAGGGTGAAATCACAGAATTAGGAATGCGAAAATTTAAACAAGGAACAGAAATGGTGCAAAGGAAGAAGCAGATAGACGCCACAAACAAATGTTTGATAAGCCTAGAGGATCGCCACAAGAATTGAATAATTCTTGATAAGATCAAATGGTTCAAGGAAGAACCCTAGCAGAGAAAAATTCAAGCTAATGATAAAATTCCAACAGCCAAAGATCCTTCTCTATTCACTTCAGAATTGATTTATACAAATTAGTTCTCATGCATCTAGTAGAAAATAAAAGAAAATTAAAATCTCAACATTGTAAGAATAACTAAAATGCCTTAGTGGTTAAGTGAGGCATAACTAAGCTTGAGGTCCAGGTCTCAAAACTAGCTACAAGCACTTTATTACTATTATTTTTTTTATAAGGCCTATGTCAATAATTGCTTTTATTATCACTCCAAGCAAGCAATACATGTGACTAGTAGTCCAGTCATGCAGCCCTCTATATTTTGGGTTCCCTCAAGCAATTGGATTGCCCTCAGATTAGCCATTATATGTTACAAAGCTTCTTGGGTCTTTTTAGCTCTAGCTCTTGTCATGGGTCCTCCTATGCATTGTATTGGGTCTTGGTCTTGGGGTTGGTCTTTGATGTTGGGTTGACCTTTGATTTCCTCATCAAAACAGAATAACAACAAAACAAAACAAATGCAGCAAAACAATAATAGAAACAAAAATAGAAACCAAAACAAAAAATAGAAAATAGAAAATGTTTTTGTAACCCTTCACCCCACACTTGAAACGCACATTATCCTCAATGTGAGCATGCAATGAAATGCAAACAAAGAGACAACAAATAAAAGAAGGGAAAAGGGAACTCCCCAAATGCCATTCAAGGCACATCATCACATAAAATTGGCAAGACCAAAGAGAGGTATGCCACAAGCTCCTCCTCAGTAGTGGTGTAGTTAACTTGGGCTGCATCTAAAGTGCGGGAAGCATAAGCAATGACATGGGATCGTTTATCAACTCTCTGTGATAACACAACTCCAAGTTCATAATTAGAGGCATCACACATAAGCTCAAAGGGAAGTTCCTAATCTGATGGTTGCATGATGGGAGAGGTAGTAAGCTTCTTTCTCAATTCCTCAAATGCCTCTTTGCAAGGTTGGTCAAACATAAAGTCTACGTTCTTTTGGAGAAGCTTGGACAATGGCAGTGCAATCTTGGACGAATCTCCTATAAAAACCTGCATGTCCAAGAAAAGAACGCACTTCTCGCACAGAAGCGGGGTAAGGTAGAGAAGTAATAACATCAATCTTGGCCTTATCGACCTCAATACCTTTACCAGAGACCACATTCCCTAAGACTATACCTTCATGTACCATAAATGACATTTCTCAAAGTTAAGAACAAGGTTAGTCCCAATACATCAGTCAATAACTCTAGAGAGACTATCTAAACATGCATCAAAAGAGGAACCATAAACAATGAAATCATCCATAAACACCTCCATGCAACTCTCTAATAAATCAGAAAAGATACTCACCATACACCTTTGGAAAGTAGCAGGTGCGTTGCATATGCCAAAAGGCATCCTAGTGTAGACAAATGTGCCAAATGGACAGGTGAATGTGGTCTTGTGTTGGTCCTCCAGTGCAATATGAATCTGCATGTAACCTGAAAAACCATCAAGAAAACAATAATGTGATTTACCTGCCAACCTCTCTAGAACCTGGTCAGTGAAGGGGAGAGGGAAATGGTCCTTGCGATTTGCCTGATTAAGTCTCCTGTAGTAAATGAAAACTCGCCAACTGTTGGCTACTCTAGCCTGAATCAACTCATTATCCTAGTTTTTCACAACAGTGATACCCGACTTCTTAGGGACCACTTGGACAGGTGAAACCCAAGTGCTATCTGAAATGGGATAGATGATCCCTACAGCTAGTGTTAGACTCTTGGCAAGTGTACCAATTTTCGTTGCAAGTTACAAAATTTAAAGATCGTCTCCACAGGGACTTGAGCTAGTTAGTTTTTCCAGATGAAAATAATTAGTTCAATAGTTATGTACAATAAGTGTAAGCGAAATTTCATGAGTTTACGAAAATAACGGAAAATTACGAAACTAGTAAAATTGAATTTAATTAATTTATGATAACGTAGGATTGAGTTTCATTGTTCATACCCCCGGTATTCATTTAATATTAACACATATGAATCATTCTCTGACATTACTGATGCACACATTAATTCATCCCGAATTGATCCCTCGCATTCGAGAATCCTAAGGATATTTACCGAATATCGATCCCTCGCATATAAGGTAAATAACTAAGCATTACAATCATAATTTAGTGCTATTTGCAATAAAAAATGTTATGCTCTATTCTAGAAACGTAACGTATGTTGGATATAGGGGGAGCATCATGAAGAGTGGAAGACTATGATTCAAGAAATGGTTTTGAGCTTTCAACATGCTTGAAGTGCCTTGAAGTTTTGTAATTGATTCAAGTGTAAGAGAAAGGCAATCTGATTGATCCTTTCATTGCATTCATTCATTCATTATTAAGCTTAAATGGTTTTCATTAAATCATGAAAGGTTTTATCTTCTTGGTTAGGATTTGAATCTGATTAAAAGGTTTTTGCAAAAATGTTTTTTTACTATTTTAATCGATTACTTAATGATATAATCGATTATTTTGTTCTTCGTTCAATCTAGAAAAACCTTTACGAACAAATTAATCGATTACCTATCGGATTAATCAATTATTTGGCCTTTGATTGAACATAAACTGCTTTGTTAAAGGTTTTAATCAATTACTTAGTGTAATCGATTACATAGTTAAAAGATTATTTTAAGCCTTGCTGTGATAATCAATTACCATTATCAGTAATCGATTACATAGTTCATTTAGAAAATGCCTACTTTCTGATTTAATCGATTACCAAAATCGGTAATCGATTACACAGTTCATTTTGTGAAACATAGTTTTCTATCTTAATCTATTACAACTCGGTTTAATCGATTATTTTGCTCGTCGCTAAAACCTAGAAAGCTTCTTTAACATTTTAATAGATCAAGTGATAATTTAATCAATTACATAAGAAATTTAATCGATTATTAGGCGTGTTTAATCGATTACAGTTAGTTACAAATTCTGTTATAAATAGGTTTGAAGGCTTGGCTTGTAAGAGAACTTGACCACTTCGTATTTCTGATTATACACAAGCCTTCTAAGCATTTCTAAGTGATTTTCTCAGTGTTTTTACTTCTTGCTTCATTCAAAACATCAATGGGTCTTTGAATGATTCTTGAGCAAGATTTTTTTCAAGGTTAAGGAAAATCATGTTCAGATTTAGTTTGCTTCTCAACCTGATTTGGTAATTCATGTGCATAACATTCATTGGATCATCAGGTTGTCTCTCTCCTTAATCTTTGTGTGTAAATTTTTTTTAAATTTATTGTTGTAATTGACTATTGTAAAGTGGGTTCTTCTTGCTTTGTTCTAGAGAAGGGTTCTCTAGCTCAAGAATAAAGTAGTGTTCTCTGGTTCTTGCTCTTTTGATTTCTAATAGGGTTTTAGATTTCTATTCATTATCTAGTGTTGATAAAGGGGAGGGTTTTGTAAAAGCTTGTAAGAACAGAAATTTATAATAGTGGAAGTCTAATCTAGTGTTGATTAGATGAAATTGGATGTAGCTTCAGTTGTGAAGTGAACCAGTATAAATTGCTTGTGTTTTTTATTCTATCTCTCTATCACTCATCTTGTTCATTGGTCATTGATTCTTTGATTCATATCCATTGTCCAACAAGTTCTGTTTTGAGCTATTGATTTCTTGAGGCTGAGTTATTTGATTGAGTAAAAAGATTTCTTGGTTTTGAAAGTGATAAAGATCCTAAACTCTGATTTGATTTACTTTTTAAAATACCAAGATTTTAACCAATTCACCCCCCTCTTGGTTATTGTGGGTATTCCTACTATTTTCAACGTAAAGAGTAAAATCATTCATTTCAAATTTTAAAGGCACTTTCTAGTCAAGATTAGAATCCAATTTCATGAAACTAGTGATCAAGTAGAATCAAGCATTCAGAACAGAATGGAAAATTACCAGAATGAATAGACAAGATTCATACATATATCAAATATTAAAAGAGATACAAAAGGGTACAAAGATTACATCCAATCCTTTGGAGAAACTAGCCGATCATGGTGTAGAGCAAGAGATCAACAGAAGACATGACGAAGGTGGCGATCCCCAGCCCGTTTCTGCAGAGTTTCCACTCCTTTTCTCTCTTCTCTCACCTCTCTCTAAGCCTCCACGGCTGCTAGTTTCGTTCTCCTTCCAAAAACATGAATTCTTCTTCACTTTGCATGCCTTTTTATAGGCATGGGGATGATGGCCAGGTCCACTCACCCAAGCGAGTTTTTTAGCCTTGTTTCACTCGCCTAGGTGAGTTGATACTTAGTGCTGAAGGACTCTACTCGCCCAGGCAAGTTTTTTACACATGATTTGCTCGCCTGGGCGAGTTAATGCTTAATAATGAAGAAAGGTTATTAGCCCAGGCGACCTTGGGCGAAATTAGCTCCCAAAAATGACCTTTTTGTCCTTTTTGCTTGTCTTGATTGCTTTGGATGCCCCATATATACTTGATACATATCGAATCATCAAAATTTGAGTGGACTAATCTTCCAAAATGTAAACAACGACATTTATATATGTGCCAACTACAAAACAAATAGGATTAGGGAAAATTTATAAGCAAATTTTAATGAAATCATAAGATAAGTGCCAACATTATAATCCTGGAGTTAACCAAAATATGATACTTATCAGCTAGTAACTTCATCACTTCCTTCTTCACCACATCAAGAATAGTAGGATTCAGCCTCCTCTGTGGCTGCCTCACCAGCCTAGAATCATCCTCCAAAAGTATCTGATGCATGCAAATGGAAGGATTTATCCAGGAAGGTCAGCAAGTGTCCATCCAATGGCCTTTTTGTGGCCTCTCAAAACATGCAGCAACTTTTCTTCATGCTCAAGTGATAAGCTGCTATAAATGATGACTGGAAGCTTATGAGCATCATCTAAATATGCATATTTAAGGTGCTCAGGTAGCGACTTCAGCTCCAAGGAAGATGGTTGAATGGTGGAAGACAAGGAAAGATTGGTTGACGGAAGGGAAATAGAAGAATCAACAGTTGTACTTGTATCTGCAACACAATCAGAGTGAAGTGTAGAGGAAATCTTTGCACAAATACTATACACAACAATAGAATCATCACAGGTACAATTATAAGAACCAAGATCAAAATCAAAAAATTCAGAAAGTAAATCTACATTATCTACTGCAACATCAATGATATCAACAAGAAAGACAGAATGCTTCTCTAAAGGTTGTCTCATGGCCTCAAAAATGTTGAACTGGACAACGTCATCACCAAACTCCATGGAAAGAGTTCCTACATGCACATCAATTTGGTCCGGGCTATCATCAAGAATGGTCTCCCTAGGATCAATGTGGAACCATGGTTGGAAGACTGATTCTTCATATCCAAAATGTAAAAATTTGCAAGAAAAATCAAATCATTAACTCACACCAGCACATCTTCAATAATTCCAAGTAGAAGCACAACACTCTTGTTGGCTAAGTGAATGACAACACCAATGGGTTTCAAATCACCAAGAGGTAGTGATCTATAAATTGATGTGGGCATGACATTAATTGAGCCTCCAAGGTCAAGCATGGCATCTGTAAAAGTACAACCTCCAATGGTGCAAGGGACAGTGAAAGTGCCAGGATCTTTGAACTTCTGAGGTAAGGTGGATAGTGGAATGGCAGCAACAGTTTTGCCCTATATAAGTGCAGAAACATTTCAGTCCATCTTTACTTGCTCATTTCCCTTCAGCTTCCTCTTGTGGGTGCACAAATCCTTCAAGAACTTTGCATATTTTGGAATCTGTTTGATGGCATCCAAGAGGAGAATGTTGACTTTCACCCTCTTGAAAGTCTCAAGCAGATCACAATCAAGCTCCACTTTCTTGCAGAAATGGATCTAGAAGGAAAAGGTAGAGGAATCTGTTTGGGTGCAGAATCTGTTTTGGCACCATCATCTATTTGTTTACAAGCATTTGTTGAATTTGGAAGCTTTGTTCCACTCCTCAAGGTAATAGCACTCACATCCTTTGGATTAATAACTGGTTATGTTGGAATGTTGCCAAAACCTTGCTGCTGCATCTGGTTGACAGTTGTAGCTAACTGTTCAATCTGAGTCTGCAGGTCTTGGATTATGACATCGTTATTTTGTTGGAATTGAATATTGTTGGTTGCCATTTGCTTCATCAGGTCTTCCAAGCAAGGTCCAGAACTGCTCTGCACAGGTTGTGTAGTTGTAGTGCATGTTGCTGAATTGTGGTTGTTGTTTGAATGGGGGAGGTTGGTATTTGATGTTGGAGGGTTGATATTGCTGTTGTTGAGGTCTGAATGGCTACTATTGTTGTTGTTGCTGTTGTTGTGGACCAGGACCATACCTCAAATTCGGGTGATCTCTCCAACTAGGATTATAAGTGTTGGAGGAAGGATTATATCGTTGTTAAGGTTTGAATGGTTGTCCAGATTGTATGGCAGAAACTTCAAAAGCTTGTTCTGTTTCTTGAAGAGTAGGACATGATTCTGTTGGATGATCAGGTGCATAGCAGATACCACACAGCCTTTGTTGATTAGCTGCCATCACATTCTATGTTTACCAATGGAAAGTTGTCTACAAGGGATGTCAATTCTGTCAGTTTATTCTCCAACCTCTAGTTATCAGCAACCATAGAAACAGAAACTTCATTTGCAGCAGCCTTGGATGTTGCAGTACCTCTAGTACCAAATTGTTGATAATTGGCTGCCATGTTAGAAATCAATTGTCTTACAGCAAGAGGAGTCTTGTCCATCAAAGCGTCTCCACTGGCTGCATTTATCATACTCTTGTCCATCAACAACATCAAGCCTTCATAAAAATACTGAATCAATAATTGCCCACTGATTTGATGGTGAGGACATGTAGCACACAACTTGTTGAATCTCTCCCCATACTCATATAATGTCTCTCCAACTAGCTGCCTTAATACACAAATTTCTTTCCAGATGGATGTTGTTTTGGATGCAAGGAAGAATTTCTCTAAAAATCTTCTCTTCATATCTGTCCAAGTGTTGATAGGATCTACTGATCTGGTTGAAGGTACAACCAGTCCTTGGCCACACCATCCAGAGAGAATGGAAATGTCTTCATCTTGACATAATCCTCATGAATGTCATGTGGTCGCATGGTGGAACACACTACATGAAACTCATTAAGATGTTTTTGTGGATCTTCACCTGCAAGACCATGAAACTTTTGAAGCAAATGGATTAGTCCAAATTTTAGCTCATAACTAGCCTCAGTCTCAAGATATTGAATACACCAAGGTTGATAAACAACATCAGGTGTAGCCAATTCCTTAAGTGTTAGGTTGTTATCAACCATTGTATTAACAAAAATTTCATAATCAAGATGTTCAGAATTAGAAATAGACTCAGAAACACTATACTATTATCCAAAACTACACTTCTATATCTCTACTCAAATTGTGAAATGTCCTGTCTATCTCAAGATCATATGAATGCAAGTCACCTGATTTGGACCTAGTCATGCACAGTTCAACTTATCAGTGACAAAAATAACAGACAACTTCTCTACCATAATATTATTCACAATATTTGCTAAACTATATAAAAAATGAAAAGTTGGTCAAATTTTTTAAAAAAATCGAAAGCGCCACAATAAATGTCTAAAAATTATTTTCGATTTTGAAAATTTCTTTTTTTTTTCAAATTTTGTTTTTTTAATTCAAAAACACCATGATAAATGACTAAAATTTTTTTTTGAGTTTTGAATTTTTTTTATCTATATCTATGTATTTCTATCTTCTTCTATCTATTATCTAGAAACAAATTTTTAATTTTTGAAATTTGTTTTATCTATATCTATCTTCTTCTATTATCTAGAAACAAATTTTTAATTTTTAAATTTTTTAATCTATATCTATTTTCTTCTATCTTATCTATCTTCTATCTATTTATCTATATCTATCTTTTATTTATTATTTAGAAAGAGAATTTTTAATTTTTTAATTTTTTTTGTAGACAGATGGAATTATACAATACCAATATCAATGGTACCTATACTATTTTCTAATTATGAGTGGATTAAAGTTGACACACAATGAAACGTATCCCCGGCAACAATGCCAGTTTTGATAACGACTGTCGAATCACTACAAAACAACTAAACTACGCTAATTCTATAGCACGAGATTAACCTAGGTCGACTCAGAGACACGATTAATTTGGTTCCAACTTCAATTCACTAATAAACAATAGGGGGATTATAATCAAACAGTTTGTAGGCAATGGATAAAAATTGCAGAAACACAAACTAATTGCACTAAAATTGACTAAGTCAGCAAGAAAGGATGGGTCATGATTAGGCCCATCTAATCTAACTAATTACTAATTACACCAATTCGCATCCCAAAACTCGAGTGCAGGGGTTCTAACGTCCAAGCCTAAAATAACCCTCAAAATGACAGAATTTGCCTCAGCTTAACTCAAAATGACAATCTATGATTAAAATTCAAAATTAGGAAATAAATCTATAACCTAATTCATTTTCAATCCTAAACATCTTCATAATCATGAAAATCGAAAAAAGGATTGAAGAAGAAGATGAACATTCACATAGAAATTAGAATACCAAACCAGAACTCAAATTCTCCTTGCTTGGACTAGATCCTTACATTAATTGATTATTTAGCCTTCCATGATCATCATCAATGTAAGAGCCATGAAATTTGTTTGAGAAAAATGAAAAAACATAGATGAAAGGAAGAAGAAAAATAAAGAACACTAAAGAACAGTTGAGAGAAAATGAGAGAAAAGGTTTTTAATTCTGAAAACTTCTAAAAGAAACTACAAATTTTGTTTGCGCTCAAAAAATAAAGTGTGTCTCTTCACTAACTAATTGCACTAATATATAGTGACTGAGTCATTAGGAAAGGATGGGCCACGATTAGGCCCATCTAATATAACTAATTACTAATTACACCAATTCACAGCTAAAAACTCGAGTGTGGGGGTTCTGAATTCCAAGCCTAAAATGACTCTTAAAATGACAGAATTGGCCGCTGCTTATCTATGACAAAATTCTAGATCTATAACTTATCTTTCCAGAGACTTCTTAAATGCACCATTTGGAGTTTTGTAGAGCTCTCTAGGTCCTGCACAAGGAAGATAGGTCAAGTAAGCAAAAAATTCGAAAATAAGTAACAATTATCAATTAAGCCCACTTGTTTGCCTAAGACAAAAATTGAGTTAGAGTGAGGAAATAAAAGTCCAAGAGAAGTCAAATAAGCTAAGAAGAATAGAAAAATATTAAACTAAAAACACTCAATCAACAACCCTCCTCGTCGCTATAATATCACTAACTAATCATGTAATTTCAAATTTTAATGAAGACTCCATTAATTTGATTATGAAAATGAGAGCAAATTTTCCGCGTTAATACCTTTATCAAACAACGCACAAATACATAAATGAATACATATGTATGTATATTTTATATCATTACATATCATTCACATGTTAAAACTTAATTTAGTTTTTACACATATTTACGCCTGGAATTTACATGCCCAATCAAAAAGGAATCAAGGAACCAACTAAAACAAAACAAAGAGTTGATAACAAAATGCAACTCTTTTCTAAAAAAAATGAATTCCAACGTTATCATGTCAGCTTGGCGGCTCGAACAAAAAGGATCTCCCTCCAAGGTCATCTACTGCTACTCATCTGCTCCCACGAACGAAGATTCGCGATCATCACAAGTACCAACCACACGGTACAAAAAAATTGCAAGGGTGGGTTTATTATACAAAATCAAAAAGCACTAGATAACAACAATTAGAAAGAAAACAACAATAACAACCACAATCATTCTCAATAATCAATCAATTCAACACACACAACAAACTAGTCATCCATATTTTCCACAATTCAAATCGTTTAAGCTCAGAATGATGCATGCAATGAATCAACTCTCAAAATGCAATATGGTACCATCCTCATGGAAATAGCCTCTCTTAGGAAAATGATGCAGTAGCTCATCTAGGTCATCATTGAAAACAATAGGAATACCCACAATAACCAAGAGGGGGGTGAATTAGTTTAAACTTGGTCTTTTAAAATTTATTTATCAAATCAGAGTTGAAGGATCTTAATCACTTTTAAACCAAGAATACTTTTACTCAATCAAAGTACTCAGCTTAAGAAACCAATAGCTCAAAACATAACTTGTTGGGTAGTGATAATGAAACCAAGAACAAATGAACAAGATGACTTGTAGAAATAGAGATAAAGAAAATCAACATAACCAATTTATACTGGTTCACTTCACAACGGAAGCTACATCCAGTTTCTTCTAATCAACACTAGATTAGAGTTCCACTATTATAAATTTATATTCTTACAAGCTTTACAACAACCTCTCTTTATTAACACTAGATAAAGAATATAAATCTAAAACCCTATTAGACTTCTAAAGAGCAAGAACCAGAGAACACTCATTTGTTCTTTCCTAGAGAACACTACTCTAGCCAAAGCTTCAAGAACCCACTTACAATAGCATCAAATATCAGAAATTCCAAAACGAAATTACAATCAAAGATTATGGAGAGAAATAACCTGATGATCCAATGAATATGAATGCATATGAATTACCAATTAAGGTTGAATAGCACAAAATAGAATTTCAGAACATGCTCTCCATTTAAACTCTTGAAGTTTCTTGCCCAAAAATCATTCAAGACTCATAATGATTAAAGAGTGGGACAAGAAATTAGTAAACCCATAAAATCACTTTCAAACTCTTAGAAGGCTTGTGTATGCTCAGAAAATACAAAGTGTTCAAGTTTTTAAAACAAGCCAAGCCTTCCTTCTATTTATAAAAAAATTTTGTAACAACCTGTAATCGATTACACGCGCCAAATAATCGATTAAAACGCATATGTAATCGATTAAATTGTCACTTAATCGATTAAAGTGTTCAAGGCACATTCTGGGTTTCAACAACAAACAAAATAATCGATTAATCCGAGTTATAATTGATTAAGTCAGAAAAATGTTGTTTCAGAAAATAGCTTGAGTAATCGATTACGAATAATGGTAATCGATTAAAGCAACAAAGTAAGTTTTTACAAATGGCCTATGTAATCGATTATGAATAATGGTAATTGATTATCATAGCAAGGCACAAAATACATTTTACACTATGTAATCGATTACAAGAAATGTGTAATCGATTAAAACATTCACCAAAGCTTTCTAGTTTCAAATACGAGCCATATAATCGATTAGTTCGATGTGTAATCGATTAAAATGTTCATAAAAGCTTTTTCAGTTTTAAACATGAACTGAACAATCGATTAATCTGCTATGTAATCGATTAAAATAGTAAATTTATATGTTTCCAAAAACATTACTCAATTAAATCCTTTTTCAAATAGTGAGTAGCTTTGATGTTTTAATGAAAACCATTCAAGCATGTTAATGAGTATGTGAATGCAATGCAAGGATCAAAAGATCGCCTTCTCCTATACTTCATTTGATTTACAATCTTCAAGGCATGTAAAAAGCTCAAAACAATCTTCTAAGTCATAGGCTTCATTCTTCATGTTGCTTCCCCTATATCCAACAATCTCCCCCTTTTTGGCTTTAAACATGCCAAATATTTGATTGACCATGTGTTAGTTTTTGAAGCTCTTTGAGGGATGAAAAGTAGAAGACTTTGAACTTTGTAAACTTGAAAACAAATCAGCCTCTTTGCCAAGAATAAGTGTTAAGAGATATGATTGCATAAACATTAATCATTAACTTGCATTAGTTACTTCCTTATAAGAGTGGAGAACCACAAGAGATCTTTCACTAGATAACATCATTGGTGAAGTATCAAAGGGAGTCTCTACTAGATCTTCTCTTAGAAACTTATGTTGTGACATGGGCTTTGTATCTCAAATTGAACCAAAAGATATCAATCATGCCTTGAATGATGAACATTGGATGCATGCCATGCATGATGAGCTCAATCAGTTTAAGAGGAATGAAGTTTGGGAACTTGTTCCCAGACCTTCATCTCTTAAACCCATTGGCACAAAATGAGTTTTTAGAAATAAACTAGATGAGAGTGGAATCATAGTCAGAAATAAAGCTAGATTGGTGGCTAAAGGCTACAACCAAGAAGAAGGCATAGACTATGAAGAAACTTTTGCTACAGTTGAAAGATTGGAAGCAATCAGGTTATTACTTGCATATGCATGTCTCATGGACTTCAAACTTTTTCAAATGGATGTTAAAAGTGCATTTTTGAATGGATACATTGAGGAGGACATATATGTTGAACGACCTCCTGGTTTTACTGATTTCAAACATCCAAACTATGTTTATAAACTTAAAAAGGCACTTTATGGTTTGAAACAAGCTCCTAGACAATGGTATGAAAGGTTAAGCAAATTTCTGCTTGAACAATCTTTCACAAGGGGCAATGTTGATAAAACCTTGTTTATCAAAAGGCAGGGCAATGATTTCTTATTGGTTCAAATTTAT
>PYAF01003903.1:6081-44241 GCA_007407185.1 Glycine tomentella | reverse complement strand
TGTATATTTTGAGTCTGGGATGACCCAGATGGCTTGTATGTAGCCTGTGAGACCTTGAGAGGTCTGAGAGCAGCCTAGTGTAGGCTGAGTGGATTGAACCCTAGGATAGGAGAATTCTGTTATGATATGTTCTGTGAATTGGATGCCTGAGGGCTTATTTTGATATGAGGTTTACATGTGCCTTGATTAGGCTTTGATTTTGAGACTGTTGGTGGCGGGAGCCACAGACCTGGGAAGGAACTTCAGAGTAATCCCTTACCAAGTAAGTTCAGTGTTCTCTGGGGATGAATTCCCGCTTTGGTTGCACACCACACTCCTGGGGAGTGTTGGTCATGATTCATGTTGCATGCATTGGCTATGGCATTGTTTATGTTGATTTATATGTATCTGCATTGGATATATGCATGCTGTGATTGAGATATCTGTTGGCCAATAGATAAATACCGGCGTTGAGGAGCTCCGCCGTATATTCTGGGCGTTGAGGAGCTCCGCCCGTGGCATTGAGGAGCTCTGCCACATCATGACAGGTACTGACGTTGAGGAGCTCCGTCAGGGCGTTGAGGAGCTCCGCCAGGCATTGAGGAGCTTTGCCACCTGTCATGTGCTGAGATTATGATATTGATTTGATATGATGAGGCCAGAGTGCCAGGCCAGTGGGCCATGTGTGATATGTTTGCCTGTTTATGTGTTGTGAATCTGTGGGCCAGGGTGGGAATGATTTCCCATGGACCCTGAGCTTACTGAGATATGTTATCTCACCCCGTGTGGGGCTTACATGATTTCAGGTGATATTTCTGGATGAGAAGAGCAGTCTCAGGGCAGGAGGCCCAGTTGAGACTAGGCTGCTTGACTTAGGAGCAGCATGGAGAGCTTGAACGCTCTGTTTTGATTTCCTTTTGGGTGTATAGTTCTGTATACCCTCGAGGAGGGCTGATATTCTTTTGTATTCCCACAGAGTGGTGTGGAAACTGATGTATATATGTACAGAACTTTCTGAGTTTATGATGTGAGACTTTCCCTGAGTATATTTTTGTTGTACATGTGACTATCTGCCTAAGTCTTGTAGTTATCTGTCTTTATGATGTTTGAGATGAAAAACTGGATCAGCAGGGGCGTGATAGATGTATGTTTTGTGTGTGAGACGCCTTATATCTGCGATTTCATACATAATGTATCAAGAAAAGCGATCTTGTGCTTCCGCTAAGTTTTAAATGAATGTTTTATGCGCAAATCTGATATTATTAATGATAACACGTCGGAGGCCTACGGAGCGTTACACTATCACCAATGCTTCCTTCACCAATGATTTTTCCTTTGTTGTTATCTCCATAAGCGACATAGCCCCCATCTTTAAAAGTAAGATTCTTGAGCAAGGACATATCACCGGTCATATGTCTTGAGCATCCACTATCAAGATACCATAGAGAAGAGCTTGCTCTAAGACATACCTACAAAAGGAACAAATTACTTCAAAGGAGAAGGTACCTATTTGATTTTGGGTCCAAGTGGGTTAGCTGTTTTCTTTTTCTTCTCTATCCAAATGCACTCACCATTTGGGACATAAAACCTTCTTGCAAAACAATGATAAGCTGTATGACCTCTTTCCATACAATAGTGACAAGTTACAGCCTTATATGAGTTTCTTGAGAACCCTTTTTGATTGAATCTTGATCTTTTCTTTTTCTTCTGTTTTGGAGGTACAAATGTTGTCTTTTGGACATTTTTAAAGCTCTTTTTATACCCCAAACCAGAAGTATCACCAAACTGTTTTTGGGCACTCAACATGTCATCTAAATCACATTTTCCTTTGTTAAGTTTTTCCAAGATGTCAATTAGTTCTTGATTCTTTGAAACAATCTGCAAGTATTTTTCTTCTTGACTTAATCTATATTCATCAAATACTTTTTGCAGCATCTCATATTTGTCACTAGATGTAGAGGAAGAGGTACAAACACATCCACTTGATTTGTAGCTTTAAGTAAGCTTTTCATTTTCTTTCTTCAAGTTACAAACTTCAGTTTGTAAATTCATTATTTTAGCAAGATGATCCTCAATACTTTTTTTAAGCTTATTATTTGATTTAGCCAGCTTTTTGGCCTCTTTGTGCATTTCTTGATAAGCAAAAATAGCTTGATCAAGTTCAGATGTTACCTCATCATCTTCATCCAGAAGATTGTCATTTTCTTCATTGACAATTGAGGTGAGGCACATGTTGGCTTCTTCTAATTTAGTAGAGGATTCAGAGGTTGAAGATTCATTGTCCTCTCATGCAATGTATGCTCTTCTTGGCTTTGTTTCCTTCTTGCCTTTGCTGTCTTGTTGTTGTTTCTTCAAGTAGATTGAGCATTCTGATTTTATGTGGCCAGGTTTACCACACTCAAAACAAGTAAAGTTGTTGTCAATCTTCTTGTTGTTGGTGGAATTGTTCTTATTGTTTCTTGTAAATCTTTTTCCCTTGTTCTTCTTTAGGAATTTGCTGAACTTCTTCACAATCAGGTTCATGCTTTCCTCATCTTCTTCATCATTAGAGTCTTCATCCTTCTCCACCTTAGGTGCTGCAGTTTTCAGTGTTATTCCTTTGCTTTTTCTTTCTGCATCTTCACCAAAGGTTAGTTGTGATAATTCAAACTCATATTCAAGTAACTTACCAAAGAGGGCACCCATGGTCATTTTCGAAAGATCTTTGGATTCCTTAATGGCTGTCACTTTTGGTTGCCAAGCTCTAGTGAGGCACTTCAAAATCTTGATGTTCAATTCTTCAGCATCAAATGTTTTTCCAAGACCCAAGAGATGATTCACTATATGTGTGAATCTTGTTTGGAGCTGAGAAATACTTTCATTTTGATTCATCTTGAACATCTCATATTCATGAATCAAGGAGTGCTTCCTTGATCTTCTTACTTCCTCAGTTCCTTCATGGGTGATTTCAAGCATCTCCCACATCTCTTTGGCACTTGTACATCTAACAGTTCTGAAAAATTCATCAGAAGAAAGGGCTGAAGTTATCATGTTCTTAGCTTTAAAATCATACTGAACAATTCTTTTTTCATCATCATTCATCTCATCCCAATCCTTGGGAATCATGTTATTATCTACCACCTTGATGGGCACCATAGGACCCTTTTCTATAGCATGCCATGCTCCTGGATCATTGGATTGAATAAAGATCTTCATCCTATTTTTCCAAAAACTGAAATGCTCCCCCTCAAACAAAAGAGGTCTGTTTAAGGATGCACCTTCCTTGAAGGTTATTAGTGAAGTATTCATTTTGAAAGAAAACTGATCTTGAGTATCTTACAAGACCTAGCTCTTGATGTCAATTGTACAATATAGGAACACTTCTCACTTAACCAAGAGGTGGGTGAATTGGTTAGACTTGGTAATTTAAAAATTTTCTTGATCAAAATCAGAGTTTTTCCCTTTTTGGATCTTTATCACTTTTGAAACCAAGAACCTTTTATCCAAACTTCAACCCAAGAGATGTAAAGCTTCAAGAATTTAATAGATAACAAGAATTCACAAAAGACAACCAAATATTCAGAATTAAATCAACACACAGAGAATTATACTGGTTCACTTCAAACACTATGAAGTTACATCCAGTTTTCTTCTACTCAACACTATGTAGAGTTCCACTATTGTAAATTTTAGTTCTCAGTCAAGGAAAAGTTTTAGCTTTTACATGTCATTCAATTGAAGGCATATGTAATTCTTAGATGGACGAGAGTTTCATCCTATGATCCTTTGCATTTGCATAAACATCATTCATTGGCTTGCATTCATGGTTTTACAAAAGGCATATATTTTATGAACAAGATTTTAAAACATTCATGATTGCATTGAAAAGGCCAAAATGTTCAAAGCTTGTTTTGGAAAAACAATTTTGTACTTCTTTAATCGATTACCAGCTAATGGTAATCTATTACTTAAGCTTTGAAGAACACATTAATCGATTACAATTATAAGGTAATCGATTACTCTTCATAAATCACAATTGAAGTCTTCTTGTGATAATCGATTTTGATATGGTGGTAATCGATTACTTGGCTTGTTTTTGAAACGTGACTTCCTGTGTTAATCGATTACATAATGGATTAATCGATTACATTGCTCATGAATCTTTTCCAGAAAGATTCAAGAACACTTGAATCGATTACAGTAGAATAGTAATCGATTAAACTTCACAAAGTCGTAGAAATGTCTTTTCCTGTGATAATCGATTACGATTTGTGGTAATCGATTACTTGACGCGTTTTGGAAAACAAAACTTTTTGTGTTAATCGATTACATGGTAATTTAATCGATTACTTTGCTTATTGATTAACGGTGTCGTATCGTTTCAAAACAATTAAACTACGCTAATTCTGTAGCACAAGATTAACCTAGGTTGACTCAGAGACACTATCAATATGGTTCCAACTTCAATTCACTAATAAACAATAGGGGATTTTTGTCAAACAGTTTGCATGCAATGAGTAAAAATTGCAGAAAACGTATAAACTAATGCAAATTGACATGAGGTAATGTAAAACAGATTAAAGAGCATCAATCCAATTCACCAAACCAAACAATGGTAATTATCATAGTTCTTAGATAATGATTTTGTTATGAAAGTTCATTCAATTTCATTAGAAGCAATTCAATTGAATTAACTCCTAAATTAATTGAAATCACAAACCTAATTGAAATATCATCCAACTAATCTGTGATTAAAATTCGAAATTAGGAAATAGATCCATAACCTAATCCGGTTTCAATCCTAAACACATTCATAATCATCAAAATTGAAGAAGAAAGTGAACATTCACACAGAATTCAAAATACTAAACCAGAACTCATATTCCCATTTGTTTGGACTGGATTCTTAGATTGATTGATTGTTTAGCCTCCCATGATCATCATCAATGAAAGCCCCACGAAATTAGTGCACAAAAATGGAAGAACAAAAAACGAAAATGAAGAACAGGGAAGACCAATGAAGAACAGTTGAGAGAAAATAAGAGAAAGGGTTTTGATTCTGAAAACTTGAAAAGGAAAAATGTAAATTCTGTTTTTTTCTAAAATGCAATGTCATATTCACTAACTAATTGCACTAGCATATAGTGACTAAGTCAGAAGGAAAGAATGGGCCATGAGCAGGCCCATCTAAACTTATTAATTTTGCTAATTACACCAATAAAAATCCAACTCACAGCCCAAAATTCAAGTGCAGTGATTCTAACTTCAAAGCCTAAAATGACCCTCTAAATGACAGAATTGGCCTTGGCTTAGCAATTAAGCCCAGTTGCTTGGCTAAGACAGAAACTGAATTAGATTGAGAAAATAAAAGTCCAAAAGAAGTCAAATAAGCTAAGAAGAATAGAAAAATATTTAACTTAAAACGCCTAATCACTTATATATCTTTTCCAAAAAGCTCATGAACATTTTAATCGATTGAAATTGTTATTAATCGATTACATTAGTGTTTTAATCGATTACATTGGCGATTTAATCGATACATTCAGTTACAACAGTTTATTATAAATAGTTGTTGGGTTTTTTGAAAAATAGACAAATTATTACATTGTGAATTCATAGTTTTCAAGAGTCTTGTGAAGTGAGAAGAGATACTCTAAGTCATAAAGCTCTTGTCCACAAATTTCAATATTCATGTTTCATTGAAAGGTTTCTTCTTGGACAATATTTTAAAAAAGCTCTTGGAGAGTTTGGTCTGAAATTTGTTTTCTTTCAACCTTGATCAAGTTTCGTAATCATATGCATTCATATACTATGGATCATCAAATTGTTTCTCTCTATTAGTTCCTGTGTGTAATTTGTTTCTAATTTTCTAATTGTTTGTTGCTATTACAAAAGTTTCTTAAAGATTTTCTAGAGTAGGGTTCTCTAGAGGGAAGAGTAAAGAAGGGTTTCTCTTAGTCTTAATCACTAGGAGTCTAAAAGGGTTTTAGATTTATGTTCTTAATCTAGGGTTGATTAACGGTGATTGTTGTAAGCTTGTAAGAACTGAATTTTGTGAATAGTGGAATTCTAATCAAGTTTTGGTTAAAAGAAACGGGATGTAGTTTCTCTTGTTGAGAGGTGAAGCAATATAAGTTATTGTGTTAATTACTTTCTTTTATCTCATCTTGCTATATTAGTCTGTGATTCTTTGATGAAATCTTTATTACTCAACAAGTGAAGGTTTTAGCATTTGCTTTCTTGAGCTGAGTGGTTTGACTGATTGAAGCATTCTTGATTTTATTGTGATACGATCTTGTTACTCTGATTCTTTAAAGATTTTAAAAAGGCTAAGTTTTAACCAATTCACTCCCTTTTTTGGTTATTGTGTGTGTTCATATTGTTTTCATATAGACCCTTTGTGATCAAGACTTAGAGAAACAACCCTTCTCTAATCTCCCTCTAGAAAACCTATTCTAGAAAAACTCTAAAAAGCTATAGCATAAGTTACAAACATAGAATTTCTTAAAGAAATACAACAATGTAACAAGGAGAGATAGAACCTGGGATCCAATGCAAATTTATGCAGATGATAAAAGAATCTTGAACCAAAGGTTGAATAGAGATGTCAAACAATCTCTCCAAAACTTTCTCTTTAGCAAGTGCCCAAAAGGAAATCCTCACAAGATTTCTAGATGTTTGTTGAAACAGAGGATTTGTGGGCCATACACTGAAATGCACTTAGTAACTTTTCTCTCAAAAGAATGGGTTTCAAAATTCATTGTTGCAAGTGCAAACAAGCAGCAACTATTTATAGAAAAAATAGTTATAACTGCCAATAATCGATTAAATCACTTAAGTAATCGATCAATTCAACTTGGTAATCGATTTCATGTCCTAAGTAATCGATTAAAGTGTTCTTCAAGCTTTCTGGAAAAACTGATGAGCAATGCAATCGATTAAAACATCATGTAATCGATTATCACAGGAAGATCTATTCAAAATTAGGGCCAAGTAATCTTAAATATGCTCTATTTTTAAGTAATCAATTAAACCAGTGAGAAAACATTTTTCCCAAGACTTGAAACATGGAACACTTAGCTTTTTATGAATTTATTAAAAACTTGAATTATGAATGTTTTTCATGATACAATAATGAAAGAGATTTATGCAATGGATTATAGAAGACATCAACTTAGACAAACTCATACAAAATTACAAATGTCATTCAATAGAATTAGCATGTAAAAAGCCTAAACATTATTATCTAAGATCATCATCTTCACGGATCCTCTTTTGCTCCCCATGAGTCTAACACTGACCAAGGTCATCAGAGCGTGACATTCGAGTTATGGAGGATAGAAGTTCTGATTCTAAGGGTTTTCCAAGCAGGCCCCAAGATACTTCAATGTTGACATTGTATGTTGATCATGTAGAAGCCAGGGTTTGTGTAGGAGAGGTACTTATGTGTTTAATTATTTATCCATTTACATGTTTTTCTCATTTTAATTGGCGTAATTAACTATGATTAATTGCAGGAACGTGTTGAGTTGAAGTTGGCTTCTCATGGAAGGAAGGTGCAAAAATTTGGAAGGACTGCACCTGAAATTGAAGGTTTGGTGGTTGCTATGGGATTAAGCCCGCTTATTACATGTTCACTAGAGACAGGAGATAGGGGACTAATATATGCTTTTGTGGAGAGATGACACAAAGAAAACAACAGCAGATGCCCATAGGGGAAATCACTATTACCCTCGATGACGTAACATCGTTGTTACATCTACCAATCATAAATGTGTCTTCCAAACCTATAATGTAATAGATGCAAAGGAGGAAATGCAATTATTAGTTGAGTTGCTTGAAGTCACTACGAAAGAAACAGAAGTTGAGATGCAACAATGCCACGGGGCATATTGTAACACCCTAAAATTTCGATAACTAAAAATATATGGTTAATGTATTTCTTGTATTATTTAATTACTATATTTATTTGGATTAGTTGAAATGTTGTGTGAATAATTCTTTTGTAACTACTCAATGTGAAATGTTAATTAGAGATAAAAAGAGAAATTACAAAAATGTTTGAAGGAAATGACCATATTACCCTTTCTCTTGATGTAAGAATTACCATATTACCCTTGAAGTGGAAATTACAAAAAATGTCCTTAAGGTAAAATTATAATAATGTCCTTAGATATTTTGGTTAGATATTTTGAAGTAAAAATTATAATAATACCCTTGGAATAAGTGACAAATTACCAAAATACCCTTAGATATTTTGCCTTAAATATTTTTGTGGAAAAATGCCCTTGGGAAAAAATTACCAAATTACCCTTAGTAGCAGATACACATCACAAGAAGGATAGGATAGGAAATTAATGGATCCAAGTGACAAATTTGGAAGTGTTTAGAATAGATTTAGTCATGATTATTTAACTTAAGATAAGAAACAAAATTTTAGTAACATAAAGAGAGATCTAGCCATGTGGAATATTGGATAAAGGCTTAAGACTTTAGATGAATGACACCTTAGTAGCCATCACCTTAATTAGAAAGCACATGAAGTACAAGTGGTATAAACACTCAACATAGGTACAACCACTTGCATGTGTACAAAATTTGAAGAAGACAAGGAGACAAGCTTATCCTTGAAGAATTGAAGAATCTTCCAATATCTTAAGAAAATGATTACCTAGTTAGCATGTGATTAGTAAAGTAGCATCTTAAGGAGACAAGTGGCAAACAAATGAAAGGTGTAGATCTAGTCTTGGAGAAAAAGTAGCATGTGTGTGTGTGTGTGTATGTGAGATAATTGGTGAAGCCAAGGTATTATGTGAATGAAACAAGCAAATCAAAGCCTCTTAGGAGCTTTCAATGTGGAACTTAGCATTTATGAAGAGGAATCTTTGCCTTTGCTTAGTAAGGATGCATTTAATGCATGAATTAAAATATCTTTAGGTTATGATTACTTAGTTCCATTGGAACCAAACTAGGAACTAACTAGATTACATCCTAACTAATTTACATCCTAACTAACTCTTCAACTATAAATATCTACCTTGGAAATAAAAATCTGTCAGTGCAAGGCCTTCATCCTAAAACTCACGACCACTTGCTTCTTTTTCTCTCTTCACTTTTGCTTCATTTTCTTTTCTCTTTTTCTTCTCACTCAAAATGCAGTCTTTCACCAAATTACATATCATTTATTCATCCAAAATCTTCTATTAGAAGATGGCAACTTTACTCAAGATCTTGAAGCATTCCAGCCAAATATTGTGGTGAGTATTGGTGTTGAAATTCGTATGATTTTAAGCTGAATTTTTGGACTGTTTTTAAAATTTTATATCTCCCTATGTACTTAATCAAATGAGGTGTTTGATCATTCATTTTAAAGCTTAGGATGTCCTTTGTCCTAAAATATGGGACCAAACTGAGTAGTGAATCGTGCTCATAATGTATTTGAACACAAGTTATCTGAAACTGTCCACACCCAAATAGCTACTGCCATCAGATTTTAAAAATTTATATCCTCCCCATCTCATACTCAAATTAGGATTATGATATATGGAATTAAAGATATAGATGTTAAATCTAACATATTAAAAATTCAGTCAAATCTAAATTGTGTATTGCTTGCAATCGCAAAAACAAGAAAGGATGTGAGTGTTCCATTTTAAGTCTATTGGTAGATTTGGAGTTTTGTTTTTAAAATATTGTACCTAGAGTTTTAGAACTCCAAATGAGGCATGTGATACCTAGTTAGAAAGCTTAGGAAGTCTAGTTTAACATACTAAAATATGAGAATTTAATAACTTGTATATTAGCACAAATTATAGGAAGAACCGAATCATATATGGTGAGAAATCTATACTAAATTATTTCGATTTGGTATATCTAGAGCTCTGCTTTTGGACCAAAGTACATGAACTTGAGATATCTCAAAACGTCGTTACAAGGAGCTATCAAAGGGATATAGATAGGTAAGGGGAGTTTATTGTTTGGTTATAGTTTTTGATACCATAGTTGGGAGTCAGGGAGCCCAATTATGGAGATGTATGTTTCTCCCTATTGTGTACTCATTTTCAAGAAGCACTGTGTTTTTAACTAATAAGACTGTTTTAGATTAATTTTAAGAAGTAGAGGTTGAATGGTATGTGGATAAATGGTTTATATAATGAAGTGGTTCAGTTTTGAAGTTAAGTATTAGGATGGTGATTTGAAAGGAGAATAAGGTGTAGACTAAGTTTTAAATTTTCTTGTAAAAGTGTAAAGGGATTAAAAATTATTTTGGAAGGTATCTTATGGTCTATTAGCCAAAATAGTAACATATTATCCCTTGATTTGATGATAATATGTTGTCATGCACAAGTTGGCATGATTTTGATTGGGTGATGTATGGTAGTTGAGCCATACATGTGGTATATTGTGATGTTGTGATGAAAAATTCTGCATGAGGTTGTATGTATTTGCTCATGGATGGTATTATTGATGAATTTGATGGGATGATATATATATATATATATATTGATTCATGTTTTCGAGTACAGTATGAGATTTGCGAAACAGGATCTGATACTACATCCAGTACGAGATGTAGAGATCAGGTGTGATGATATATATTGATTCATGTTATCAACTATTTCTTAGTTGGTTTCTTGATTCTTTTTGGTTGACATGTAAATTCCAGGCCTAGATACATGTAAAAACTAAACTAAGTTCTGACATATGAATGACATATAATGATTCAATTTATATATATGTATATTTATTTATTTACGTATTTGTGTGATGTCTGGTGAGTGTAGTATCACGAAAAATTTACTCTCATTTTCATAATCAAATTAATGGAGTTTTCATTTAAAAATTGAAAATTACATGTTTAGTGTAGTATCGACTAATATAAGGAGTGGGTCATTGTTTTGCTTGAGAATGACAATGTCTTGACCATAACAAATCAATTGATGGCATAAGACATCCTTCTCTTAGTAAAATCTGAACAAAATGATAGAGCAAGCAATTATTATTAATAATACGTCTTTTAAGTATTGAAATAAAGTAAAATGGTCATACTAATACCTGAAAAAAATGATTGCCATAAACATGACCAATACACATAACGCGATGAACAACAATATCTCTAGGCGGTTAGCTTCTAAGAAGGAAAAATGTCATACTTTGTTGGAGAGAAAGAGAAACAAGTATGACATTATACCTTGATGTAATGACATAACCCATATCCGTAGTATCCATTCACTTATCCATGGTTACCTGCACATAACAAATTGTATTAGTATTATACAAAAAAATTAATCCAAGGTAGTGTGACAACATAAAAAGTTTACCATTGATAATCCATCAACAAATAGGGACCGCTTTAACTGCTCAAATCTATGTAACCTACCAAACAGGACTATATATTGATCAAACCATTATGCAAGTTCTTTGAGCAAATGGTTGCGTACCAAATACCGTGAATCTTCACCATAACCTAATAAGACAACAATTACACGATATCCACAAATACCATCAACTTTAACATCAATAATGAAATTTTGCATGCATGGATGAAATTGATCCAGCATTGGCATGTTCCTGTTCCATTTAGTTTGTTCAGATGATGTTACAGACCATTTTTGTGAAGAACAACTATTTTGTACAGAATGTAACGCATCCATATACTCAAAGTAAGATGAATCTCGCTTGGTTGATCTTTGGTGTTTGGTCAACTGTTTCTTGTGAGCACCTTTTGCGTGTACCTTTTCAGGAGGAGCACACATAGAAGTTAGATCAAGATATGCTAGTTCTTTTAGTTGAGTCTTTAGAGTCACCTTGCCACACATATCAAGATTTTTAAACCGCTTGGATATGGCTTCCATCTCTTCGGTTATGTGGATTCCACACTCATCTATACCTTGGTCTGAAAAATGTAACCTCCGCAAAACATATGGACGATGTCAAGTGGTATGCTGCCAAAAACACATCTAGTTAGCTCACATGCACAAGGCAGATCATGCATAGTTCTCAAAACACATCCACAACGAGAATTATCAATGCCTGCATAATTGACCCACTCAAACTCTGCAGCAATTTGGTTTAACGCATACCTTGACACCAAGTCGATAAGTCTCTTGTACAAGGTAACTTTAAACACATGTCCAACCACATGCGTGCTTCTCTCAAAAGATGCCTTTATTTCATTGTGTTGTAAGGTGATGATGTTGTTCATGACATCCCAAACACTACATAGATCTCCAAGGCTATTCTGTAATAGTCTCTTTAAGGTCCAATAGGTAGACTCAACCTTGCAATTTTACACACAAAATAATTACTTTCAACAACACATTAATTCTTCATTACAATTTAAACAATGTTGACAATTTTCATACCTGTTAGTTGTAGTGTTTCCAAAATGCATCATTTTATTTGTCCATGCCGTTACAAAACTTTGTCTGTGGGGATTCAACTATATGTCTTTCACATAATAAAAAAACATTGGCCATGGTGAGCAAACAATTTGAAACTTCATAAGACAGTCATCATAGTCTTTCTCACTAGCACAATCCAGAAGACTCTCCCATGCTTCCATGACATAGTCCCATACGTCGTTTTGTCCTACAAGGGTTTTACATCTTGCCTTCACATTCTTGTTAATGTGAAACCGACACAACAAGTTGGTTGAGTTAGGGAAGACAATTTTGACTGCATTCATCAATGTTAAATCTCTGTCAGTAACAATGACTTCAGGAAGTGCATCACTTTTCAAAAAAAGGTCTTTAAATCGTTCAAGAGCCCACATAAGATTGTTTATACGTTCGTCCTCCAAAAATAAGCAAATGCAGCTAAAAATGTCATCCCAGTAGGTGTGACACCAACAATGTACCTATTTGTTTTGTATGTATTGTCTATGAGGAATACCAGATGACATACATTGATCAATTTTACTGCATTCGGATGTGTCCAAAAGATGTCACGTACAACATTTTTATCCTTCAGTCTATGCCAATGGATATACATATCGCATTCAATAAGCTTTATTAATTGTTGCATTTCAATATTACTGCCTCTTATAGAAGTACGGTACACATATTTTGCATTGTACACTTGCTTCATTGTTATACAATTATTATTATTGTGATCCTTTAAAGTGAGAAGAATATTCTTTTGTTTAACCATTGACTTTGTCATATCAACAACAATAATCTTCTCATCCTTAGTTAGTCGACCAACATATGGATGTCCAGTCAATAACATAGCCAAAACATAATTATGAGTCTCACATTTTAACTTGACCATCCACCCTTCACCTCCTGGGATTGGTTTCGCTCACAACTTAAAAGAACAACCACACTTTCTAGTGCTAGTCGTGGTTCGTACTAAATCTTTGTTGAATGCTCTATACTTTTCACTCCTTTCACAACCAATTAAAATAAATGAGGTCCTTCCCCTCTTTCCAGTTGTTGTGTCAGATCTCATTATCACAGCTACAAAATCAAAATCATATGCAACAGTACGAGCCCATTGCAATACCTCATCACAGGAATGAAACACCTACAAAAAAGGATAATACATGTTTAATCTTAAATAATTCATTTATTTACTTTAATCAAACACAAAATCATATAAATACCTCATAACTATTGAAGACATCAGAATAATCAACTGAACACTTAATATTTTCAAACGCAACAGGTTCGTCTCTGTTGTTTTCAGTAATATTAATTTCTTCAGACATAATATTGTCATACATCCACTCATCGTTGTCTATCTTAACAAACTATTTAATATAAATTCAATGCGAAATACAATTTTTTGTATACAATTAATTTTAAATTATTGACAACTAATTTGATTATAAAAAATTGAAAAAATAACACTTATAAACAATAATATAAAAAATTGAAACATACGAATTGATAATCCATATTATTCATACATATTGCTAATCCATATGATGAATCATAGTGATGGGTGTTAAAAACTTTAAAGCCCATGTACCTCCGATGAAGCCTAACAAAACACCACCATTGAAAACAAGCTCCACCAATACCCGTGCCAAACCAAAAACAAACAACAAACAAAAAAAAAAAAGGAAGAGACAAAGATGAAGAACAAGCCAAAGATAAAGAAGAAAAAGCGAATGAAACAAAAAGCAACTACAACAAATAAGAAAGAAGGATAGTATTGGAAATAAATTAAAGGTGCTGGGTGTATGGGAAATATGTTGAGTCTAGCAAGCAAACCACCTAACTGAAACGACATATTGCAGAATCAAGGGTTCCGTGTCTTCCTTTGCATCTATTCATTCTCTCTGCTTGCAATTACAAGCACCAAAATCCCAATGAATCAGTCATCTTTCGTTTCAAATTTCTGAAACATCGCAGTAGCTGGTTCCCTTTCTTTCTCTTTACGTTTTTCTGACCATGAAATTTGATGCTTGCCTTGTTTACGTATAATCTTTGGATTATATTTTTTTCTTCGTTTGCTTGATTACTTAGGAAAACCCAGGGAACCGAAGCGATTAACTCTTTCATTTTATTTAAAAAATTCGAAGCGGTGCTGAATTTCTGGATTGTTTTTGTTAATTTTAATCTTTCATTTTTACTGTTGAAAAGCTAACAGTTCCATTTATTTATATGTATTTTAATTTTGCTGTGCTGTTGAAATAGTGAAGCCGAAAAATTGATGCCCTCGATGTCAGTAGGACTAGCCCTTGGTTGAAGAGGTTGCCATTAATTTATTTACGAGTCTGTTTAATAGGCACTGTAACTGCTAACTAGGCCCCTAATTTCTGTCTATGTCTGAAATTTTGCACTACTCTTTTGCCTTGTCTTGATTGTTCGATTCACTGAGATTATTTGCAATCTTTTCTGACCGACTGTGTTTGTGCAATTACAGGCTTAGCATGATGGATTCAAACTTACCGTTTCTGCCTCATGGCAATTCTGATACAAAAAATGCATTTCGCAAGCCTTCTGGTGATGCAGCTAATAGGAATTATCGGCGTAGGTCACCTGTTGAAGGATCACCCTCACCTGATGGTTGGGATCTTTTAAGCTCTTGATCTTATTTCTTTTTAAATTTTCAATGGTATTTGATGCTCATTTGCAACCAATATTGGTAATTTGGCATTTGAAACTTAATATATGGTGTTCATGCTTGGTACTTATTGTGATGGAAATTAGATAGGTGGTACTTTTAATATCTTTTATCACTGACCAAATTATCTAATTTATAGGAATACTAGACTGTTGGATAGCTTCCTTAATTGTGGCCAGTCACCCTTAGCCTGCCTTAGCTGTGGCCTTTTTGGGAGCTGATGCCTTAATTGCAGTCTTAAGGGTGCTAATTTAGTCCCACATCAACTAGAGATATGAATCTAATAGAGCTTATAAAGCTTGGGCAGTCCTCTCCTTACAAGCCGGTTTTGTGGGTTTGAGTTATGCACTTATGCCCTAGGACTAATTTCTAAGATAGACTCAAGGTTGATTCACTTTGTTTTCTGACTTGACAGCAGTTCCCTACGCATCTGAGAAAACTGATACTGTGTTGTATGTTTGTTATTAGCATAAGAGGGGAATGGGGTTTCTGTTTAGAAAATTTTGAAACACTTTGCGATATTTTAATTGACTAATAGCTTATGTATTCTATTCCTTTTTCCTGTCTATGTGGTCAGTGCTTTTGGAGAAGATTTTAGCTGGTATGGGATGAATTTTAATTCCATTATAGATGGAATAATTTTTTTCTCTTATTAAGGTACAGGGATACACAGTTATACACTCAATTGTTAGAATGTATGTTTAGAAATTAGAAGCATAAATCCTAAAAGGAATTATTTGTAATCATATATGATGCTGTGGCATGAGTTATAGTTCTAAATTTGAAGGACCGAACTTCATTTATTCTTAATTGGAAATCTGATTTTTAGTCTTCTTGGGAGTGTTTGTTTCGTCGACTAAATTATATTTATGGGAATGATGCTCTTGGGAATATTATTCCCGTTAAAGATGTTTGGTAACCACTTATCATTCCTTGGAATATTTTTAAATTTATTTCAATTAAAATAAAAATATTAAAAAGAAAAAGATAGAAGGAAGGGAAAGTGTGAAGTTATGTTAGAAAATAACTTCCATTCCCATGAGAATATAAGATTCCCACCTTTTTACATGGGAATAGAAAGAGGGGAAAACATGTGTAATATGGATTCTTGTAATAAATAATGCCTGGGAATAATTTTTTTTAACTTGTACCAAACATGGGAATGTTACATTTCCAAGCTCACACTCCCGGGAATAATTTTGTAAGACTTGAAACAAAAACACCCTAAGTATGATTGAATAGAAATTTTTGTAATTAGTTTTGTTAGCTAGAAATTGTGATTAGACTATTTTTTTAAAAAAGATACTTATATTATCCATTTGGTTTAGCCTATAATTTGTATATTTTCTCTATAAGTAAATTGGAATGTTACTACATCAGCATGTTCTTGCATATTTTAAATGTTGTTGGCATAGTTATCAATCCTGGATAGCGGAGCGGAGCGGCCGAGCCTCAAAACTGGGATAGCGGGATAGCGGTAGCGGGATGACCGCTATTCTAATGTTTTTATATATATATATATATTAAAAAATTTATAATATAAATATATAAGCTGAAAAAGAGAAATATAACTAAAAAAAATAGCCAGAGGACTATATTAAGCAATAAAGGAGGTGCAGGAAGCAAATCAGGCCCAAAAGAAAATGCCAATTATATTACGTGTCTTGTTATCTTCTTGCTGACTAGAAATTGGGGAACCAGAGGAGAAAACAGAGTCAGAAACGAAGAAGAACAAAACAGAGTCACGGGTGACGGGTCACCAACAAGAAGAAGAAAACAGCACGGAAAGTCAGAAACGAAGGAGGAGGAGAAGAAGAAAACAGAGGAGAATAAACAGAATGGAGAAGAAGAATGGAGAAGAAGACAGAACCTCAAGGAGAAGAAAACAGTCGCCAGAGAAGAAGAAAGGGCCGCCGAAGAAGGAATAACTGGTGGCCAGAGAAGGTAACGTCAGCGTCGGCGTGCACAGAGGAGGTCGCAGTCACAAATGGCGGTTTGACGAAGTGAAGAAGAAGGTCGAAATGCACAGAGAATCCGATGTCGCGCCCGCTCCCTCTGCAATCGCGGCCGCTCCGTGAATCTGACATCACGCCCGCGACAACCGTGATCTCTAACCGCACCGCGACACCACCTGTTGTCGCGTTGAAGGTCCGCGCTGCGCCGCTCCGCCGCTATCGCGGCTGCTCCACCCGTGATTGATAAGTATGGTTGTTGGATAGGAATGATTAGGTAATCCAGTACAAAGTAGTTAATAGTTTGTCTGATATTGTGCGCCACCATGGTTTGTGACAGTGTTTCACCATTGTGGCATGTAGATTGGAGTGCCACAATGGCACTCAGTCGTGTCTCAAATAGCAATGTCACATTTCTGGCTAGACCGTTGTTACTGGCCCAAATCCATTCTCCATCTGGCTGTGACAGCTTATTTGATATTTTCTTTTTTTACCCTTGGATGAAGAATCCGTTCAGCTGAGTTGAATCTGAAGTCTTGTTACCAGCCTTTACTCCTTTAGTCCTTTTCATATTTGGTTCAGATCGCATCCTAAATTTTGGAGCCATATTTATATTATCCTTTTTGTTTTGGGTGCAATTTGTTTTTTCTTTCTATCTTTTTTTTGGAGTAGTGGTGGTGGTAGTGATGATGATGTAATAGAATTAGCCAACGAAAGAAAATAATAGATAGAATACTGCAGAACTTCAACTGTTTGCACTCCCTTCCCAAAGATCTAAAAAATACTTAATGGTTGTATGTCCATTTTGACTCTCCCTACTTCTCACTCCCTTTTGTTCTAATTGTTTTCCCTTCTTACCCTCCTTGACACATAGATAATTTTATTACAACCCAATTTCCACTTCCCCCCCTTGTGTTTCTGATGGGTACTTGGATTTTGATGGTAAACTAGTGACCTGCAGGTATACTAGAAGGAATAAGGTCCAGGTGGACCCAGCTGGAAACAAGGACAATTAGTAGTTACACGGTTATTAGGAGTTAGGAGTTAGTTACCATGGTGAGTAGGAAATCATGTAACTATAAATAAGAGATCAGATTAGGAGAGGAGGTTATTGAAAGAATAGGAGGGAATTGTAGATACAGCAAGGGCTGTTCAGGGAGCATCTCAGGGGAGATCTCTATTGTACCATTTGATATACATCGTTGCCGACACATTGTTGGAAACGTTGATTAATCAATACACGAGGGGTATTCAGAGAGATTGTTGTGTGTACCTTGATTGTTCTTGCTGCTGCCTTGGTTGATTCTGTGCAGGTTGCAGAGGAGATTACAGAGAAGATTGTGGAGATTTGGGAGCCCAGGGGCCAGGAACCTAACAGTTTCCCCATGTGGTTTAGCATAACAATACTCCTAAGCTGAAAGATTCACCTAGTCCTCAAGGTGAAGGTTTGGAATAACAGCCCGGGGAAAGACACTGAAAGATTCCCCATTTGGTTTAACAAGTAATTTTCCTTAATTGAAGGAAGATTAAGAATCACCAGACCTTTTTTATAATAAAAGCTCTTGTCTTCTATGTTGAAATTTGGATGGGAGGATGAATCTCTGGACAAATCAGTCAAGATATCCTTTGTGCAAGGATATTATTGCAATGCATCCTGCTGCTCCAAAAAATCCATGGGTAGGTCTGTTCATATCTTGAGTCATAGCTTAACAGATGTATGAGAAGAGAGAAACAAATATTTTCTGAATTTGCTTGAGTGATTATTCCACCCAGCAGAATGGATTTACTTATATTCGAGATTATTATTACAAAGATAGTTAATGCCAAAACAAATTTACAATAGAACAATCAAGATACCACTACTTCCTATGATGCATTGAACTTGCCTATACCAAGTATCTAGGAAACTTGTAAAAATAAACATTAAAGAAGTTCTTATCTCCTAAAATATTCCTATTTCCAACAAGATGTATGGCATGATAGGTTTCAAGACACCACCTACAAGCATTAAAACCTTCACAAGTGGAGTCACACACTTCAAGCAATATTGGATGAAATTTTAAAGTCTAGTGTCACATGAAAATGTTATGAGCCCTTGTGTGTTGGATTTAATCATGGGTCTCGACATGGAATTCTCCTTGCAAACTTCCCGTCGACCGAGTCCCTCCTGAACCTACAATGAAAATTTTCTAAAGAAAATAGTTTTTGATGATCTTATTGCAATCGTAAACAGCCTCTTTTAAAAGGTTACACATATATCAATTAGAGAAACTTTATCCTAATTCATAGGATCATCTCTAAACTTTATTCTAACAAAGTCAAAACTAAATTTAAAAGTAAGACAATAAAGAATAAAATATGAAATTATCCTTCACAATGTTTCCTGCACTGATATTGCTTACCAATAAATGCATCCATATAATCATCCCCCCCTGACTTTGAGCGTCTCTTAAAGTTAAAATTCTGGATAAATTGTCTGAAATTGAACCAAAGTTTCCCATGTAGCTTCCTCTGGAGAATGGCCAGCCTAGTGGATGAGCAAGTCTCTAGTGCCTCTGTTCAATCTACTGCAGAGGATTGCTTGGGGAATAGGCAAGGCTTTGCCATCAAATATGGGGGCAGGTACCTGCAACATTTGATTGGAGTCACTTATATGGCTTGAGAAGAGAAACATGGAAGACATAGTGGTGACCAAACCTAGGGATTCATACTTTAATTTTGTGACTTGGGCTCATAGGAGGGAAGGATTTTGTTGCTTTCCTGCTAACTTTATTAAAGAAAATTCAAAATTGCAAAAAAAAAAAAAAAAAAAAAACTGATAGGCTTGAAACAAATGTGTACAGGAGGAAGGGCAATGTTAGGCCCAATGTAGTTGCAAGAGAGGAGGAAGAAAAATAACAGAAAGGGCAGGAGGTGGAGAATTATGGGAGAATGGAAATGCTAACAGAATCATGACAGGTGGCAAGAGGCAGTGAGTGAGGGGATTTAGAAATCAAAGGGCATTGAGGGAGAGTGAATGGGTGTTAAGGAAAATTAGTGGAGGATTTGGGAGGGTGAGCTGCACTAGTTGTGCAGCTGTCATATTTTCTTTGTTTTTTAGTTTTATTCCCCTTTTCAGAGGGTTTTGTCAGCTGAAGGAGCTCCACTCCCTTAGTTTTCTGATAATAATATTTAGGCTAAAATGCAAGTTTGGTCCCCCTATTTTCTGTAATCCGTAATTTTGGTCCTTTTATTTTAAATTGAGACATTTAGTTCTCCAATTTTAAAAAATCAGTATTTTAGTCCCTCAGTCCAAATTAAAAGGTTGACTAAAAGAGTTCTAACAGATCATAATAGAAGATATTTTGAGAGAGAAAAAACTATAGAAAGAAGAGGTGAAAATGATTATTAGCCACTGAAATTTGAGTTACAACTCATTATTTATAGGCTTAGATAGTTAGTTATGACTAACTCACCAACTAACTCAGAACATAAAACTAACTCCTAACTAACTGACTTAACTGAGAGTGCAGTTGAATACTGCAACTCTGTACAATACTCTAATATTGATTGTCAAGAATTAACGCTGACTCTGGTTACATGCAAAAAAAAATACCCTTTAACACTTTTTCCATTAATCTTCTTCACGCCTCTGTCTCTTTGATTTCCTAACAACTACTTCGTTAGAGACCTATCGGACTTCTCATCGGAGTATACGATGTCTCATTTCCCTTATTCACATTCTTATTGACACCCTTATCCATTCCAAATGAAGAATTTCCACCAGTAATAGTTTGTAACACTGCTGAAGTATCCTTAGCACTACCGTTTATCCTATTTTGAAGCTTTAACAAGTGCACACTGATCTCTTTAACAACGGCTATGATGGCGATGACTTTGCCAGACAGGTTCAGCTGTGGTTGTGGCATCGTTGGGGTTTGAGATGCCTTTTGTGTGAAGAAGATTAGCGGAAAAGGATTGAAGAGTAATTTGCTTCCCAAATAATGAGTCAGTGTTAACTCTTGGCAGTCAACCTTTTAATCTGGACCGAGGGACCAAAATTACTGATTTTTTAAAATTGGGGGATTAAATGTCTCAATTTTAAAATAGAGGGACCAAAATTACGGATTATAGAAAATAGGGGGACCAAAATCCCATTTTAGCCTAATATTTACCCATTTCCAGCTCTAACAAAACCCCTAAAATGGTCTATTTTTCGGAAACTAGTTCTGTGACCTGACCTGTTCTATGTGCACAACCTTCTGTGCAAGAATTGCACAATGTGGCTCTGAATCGCAATTCCTCCAATACAGAAGTGATTCACACGATTCAGCAAATGATTCAAGGTCAAAAGCCAGTCTCATTGTGATATGTATCAAACTAAAGATTTTGTATCAAATCAAGATACAGTGGTTCCTATTGTCTCTTTTATCTTATTGTTTTTGTTTTTTTCTTCTGAAAAGAAAAAAGTAATTGTCTTTTATTTTCATAGTCACTTAAAGGTTTACTATTCATATTGGTTGATGTTTTTAGTTCGTGTTTTGAGTTTGGACATGTCCAACATGCATGTATACTAATAAAATCACATCAATTACCTTCAGTTACGTTGAAGCCATGAATCTTTGTTTTGTTAAACACACAAAGCGTATGGAGATGTGAAAGCAAACATGCTGTTACTAGTTCTTGTCTTATATGCATTGAACACCATTCATTGCACATTATGGCATTGCTTATTGTTTTTCAAACAGTTTGCTTTTGGGTATGCACTAATATCAGTGTCCCTGTGCTGCGATAAGCATCTCTATGAAAGTGTTTTGCATAATATGACACTGCAATATTGATCTTAGTGTTACAAAATTCAATGCTAAGCTATTCTATTATGACGTAATGCTTGAATAAATAAATTTATGCACTTCTTTATATGCAGCTAGTCCTAGGCATGGACATAGCTCAAGTCCAAATCTAGTGAGAGAAAATTCTGCAAGAGTCTCTCACCATTCTAGGAAGTATGATGACAGGGAAGAAGACCAACACTATGGAAGAAATCACTATGGCAAAAGCAGTGACTCTCTTAGACATTCTGATAGACAGTCATTCAAGAGTTCCTATGGTCACTCTCGGCATGATAAATATGCACATGAAGACAGATATCGTGAGAAGTTATTGTCTCGTTCTGGACATGAGACAAGGGATGATCATATGAGAGATGAAAGTGATAGCAGGTCAAAAAACTACCAGCGCAGTGTGGAAAAGTATTCACATGTTAAATATGACAGGTCTGATCATAGAAGCAAAGAAAAACGTAGAGAAACATACTTGGAGCATCAGAAATATAAAGATATGGATTCTTCATATGATAAATCTGCATCTAGCAAGAGGCATGCACTGTATGATGAGGTGGAGAGGGAGGGGCATTCAAGGGACTGGGATGGTCGAAATGAAAGAAGAGATTCCCGCAGAAGTTCAGGGGACTACAGAAGTGACCAGGCAGTCTGTTATTCAGAGTCAAGGAATCAAAGAGATGAATCAGGTCCCCAAAGAGAGAGTGGTAAATTTAGCTTAAAAGAAGGTTATAAGAGTGAACAGAAGGAGTCAAATGATCAAAACCTTCCATGGGAAGAGAAAAGAAAACATGATGACACTGAGATTGGGAAGGGTAAAGACTGGAAAACTAGACAAGCAAGCGAGCAGTGTGGTATTGAAGACAAAGAATCTTCTGGAAAGAAATTAAAGTTGTTTGATCTTCACAAGGATGACAATTATAGAAAAGATGGTATCTTTTACATATTTTTTGTACTGATGGTTGATATGATTTGTACCATTATTGGTGATTATTGTGTTACTTCATTTTCATGTATTGAAGCAGATGAAAGTAAGATTTCAAGTTCAAAGCTTTCTCATGAGAGCAAGGAAGATGTACGGGCTGCCAAGACCAGTGGCTTTGATGGTGACAATGACCTAGATGCTGCGAAAATTGCAGCCATGAGAGCTGCTGAATTGGGTATACGCTACTTATCCTGAAATTTTTGGGTTATGATCATATGTTCGGTTTTCTATGATTGATTGGATTCTGAGAGATTGAAGGTTCGCGATTTTAATTGTAACATTTGCTGAAGGTGAATTGATGTGGGTTTGGATGTATGCCGTGGGCTTGTTTTTTTTTTTTTTTTTTTTTTTCCCCTAATAATGTGTTTCCAAGTCTTCAACTTTTAAGAAAAATGATTTTAGCCAAGCATCTAGACTTTGATACATGAGAATTCTCCTAATAATTTGTGTTTCCAAGTCCTCAACTTTTAAGAAAAATGATTTTAGCCAAGCATCTAGACTTTGATAAATGAGAATTCTCCTAATAATTTGTGTTTCCAAGTTTTCATCTTTTAAGAAAAATGATTTTAGCCAAGCATCTAGAACTTGATACATGAGAATGAAATAAGAACTTAATTGTAGATGACATGCAAGTTGTATTCATCTGGAAATTTTGGTGCATGACAGTTAATAGGAACTTAGTTGGGGCTGGTTGCTTGACTACTGACCAAAAGAAGAAACTGTTGTGGGGTGGCAAAAGGAGTACTACTACTGAAGAGGTATTTTATATATTTCTTTTTTGGCTGCGTTCTTACCTTTGCATATGGTATAAAAGAGTAATTTTTTCTTGGAGATTGATACTTAATGATTTACCATGAAGTTGAGATGGACCATGTTAGTGTTGTAAAAATTTAACGAGCTACATTGTGAAAGGTTTGAGATAGAAAATATCTGAGTGAGTTGTGTTAACCCTTTACACTCAGCTGTCTCTTTTATAATGTGAAAGTAGCTTATAGAGGAAGCACAAGAGGAAAAGGCTACAGCTAAGACAGCTTTATACAGCTGTCCAACACATAATAAAATAACTATTCTAACACTCCCCTTCAAGCTAAAGCTTGTTACAAGAAAATTTCTTCTCAACAAAACATAAAAACTTAAGTTCCACTAAATGGCAATATTTTGAAGACAACTCAGGGATCTTGGTGAAGTCAGGGAATATTTCTAGAAAGAGAGCTGGAATATCCATCAGCCTCAGAAAATTCAAAGCAAGTTCCGACATTCTTAGAACCAAGATTTGGAAGCTTAACAATATTTTGAAGACAACTTAGGGATCTTGGTGAAGTCGGGGAATATTGCTAGAAAGAGAGAGTAGGAATACCCATCAGCCTCAGAAAATTCAAAGCAAGTTTTGACATTCTTAAAAGCAGGATTTGGAAGCTTTCAAACCAATAGTGGAGACCCAATAGGGGGCTTCACAAGAAAAGAACAACAGAAATGGAACCTATAGGTGAAAAGATGCTAGAAAAGTTAAACAGTGACAACTCTGGCGGTGGTGGTTGACAACATGGTCAGACTCGCCAGAAGGAGATGAGCACAATGGTGGCAGTGAGTCTGCTGAATCTCATCGGAGAGAAGTAGATCTGACAAAAAAAGGAGATGACCGGGGAGATAGGCGAGAGGTGCGCGTGATGGTGGGATCGTCGGCCATAAACGTCTCCGAGAGAAGGGAAACATAAGACGGCGAGCCAGATCTGAAATTTACCGGAAAAGTTGTCGAAGACTAGGACGGTGGCGTCGACGACAGTGGCTGGTGGCAGACACTGACTGAAGCCCAGCATGGCGGCTGGCAGCGAACCACAAGCAGAGTGGGATTGACCTGCTCTGATAACTTGGAAAAATTTAAGGAGCTACATTGTGAAGGGTTTGAGATAGAAAATATCTGAAATTGAGTTGTGTTAACCCTCAACACCCATCTGTCTCTTTTATAATGTGAAAGTAGCTTACAAAGGAAGCACAAGAGAAAAAGTCTATAGCTAAGACAACTCTATACAGCTGTTCAACACATAATAAAATAACTATTCTAGCAAGTGTAATTCACATTTCTAGGCTTCTTTTTCTTTGGAAAGAGTGCTTTACAATTTAGATAGTTAATGGTTCTGCAATACACTTTGAATTTATTGTGTAGGAATACTGATAGGAATCTGGTTTTTTAGAAGAAACAGAACTATACTCCCAGGTAAGGAAAGATTTCCCTTAACCTCAAGCTAATGTTGAACTATCCAGTAATCAAGAAAGACCATTCTCTACTATCTGATTCTCTCTTTTCTAACGTAATAAATGATTTCCTTCCCTCTTTCTCTCTCATCTAACCCAGGCTATTGGATTTCATGGGCCTTCGGGAATATACAAACACGGGCTTTTGAGTACTAGTCCTAACCTTGGTAACAACCAGTTCAACAACTCCATCTTTTTATTGGGTTACTAGGGCTTGGGTACTTATCAATACCACCCTTCTGAGGAGCTGCCTTGTCCTCAATGCAAAAGGCTAGGAATTGGTATCAATGATCTAGATGTGACAAATGTTGTGCTAGGTTATCGATAGTGGCGGAGCGGGCATGCACGCTACAATGGGTAGTGTAGCGGCACGTTTCACTATTGCGGTCGTTGCGCCCGCGATAGGCGAGTAGTGGAGCGCCTGCGATCGTGGATGACGCGGCCGCGATTTGGTTTGCGAGACCTAGGTCGAAAATACACTTAGTATTTAAAGGGCTAGGTTACTTCCCTGTGCGACCTGCGTTGACTACTTCCCTGTGCGACCTGCGTTGACTACTTCCCTGTGCGACCTTCGTTCACTCCGATGGTACCTGCTCCGGCCAGCAGCTCTTCCTTCTCCGGCTGCTCTTTCTTCTTCTCCAGCGGCACTTTGTTCTCCTTCTCTGTCGAGGTTCTGTTTTCTTACTTTCTTTTTGTCCTTCTCCGTCGGTGTCTCACAATGCAAATATGTAACAAAGTGCAATTGTGCAACAAAATGGCAATGTGCAGTGAATGAATGCAAATATTTTTTTTTTATCTAATTATGAGTGAATTAAAGCTAGCACACAATGAACCATGTCCCTGGCAACAACACCAGTTTTGATTAGCGATGTCGTATCACTTCAAAACAATTAAACTACACTAATTCTGTAGCATAGGATTAACCTAGGTCGACTCAGAGACACTATCAATATGGTTCCAACTTCAATTCACTAATAAACAATAGGAGATTTTTGTCAAACAGCTTGCATGCGATAAGTAAAAATTGCTGAAAACGTATAAACTAATGCGAATTGATCAGAGGTAATGTAAAACAAATTAAAGAGCATCAATCCAATTCACCAAACCAAGCAATGGTAATTATCATAGTTCTTAGATAATGATTCTGTTATGAAAGTTCATTCAATTTCATTAGAAGCAGTTCAATTGAATTAACTTCTAAATTAATTAAAATCACAAACCTAATTGAAATATCATTCAACTAATCTGTGATTAAAATTCAAAATTAGGAAATGAATCCATAACCTAATCCGCTTTCAATCCTAAACACATTCATAATCATGAAAATTGAATAGAGGATTGAAGAAAAAAGTGAACATTCACACAAAACCAGAACTCAAATTCCCCTTTGCTTGGACTGAATCCTTGAATTGATTGATTGTTTAGCCTCCCATGATTATCATCAATGAAAGCCCCACAAAATTGGTGCACAAAAATGGAAGAACAAAAAAGGAAAATGAAGAACAGTGAAGAACAATGAAGAACAGTTGAGAGAAAATAAGAGAAAGAGTTTTGATTCTGAAAGCCTAAAAAGGAAAATGTAAATTCTGTTTTTGCTCAAAAATGTAGTGTGTTATTCACTCACTAATTTCACTAGCGTATAGTGACTAAGTTAGAAGGAAAGAATGGACCATGAATAGGCCCATCTATTCTAATTAATTATACTATTTACACCAATAAAAATCCAACTCGTAGCCCAAAATTCAAGTGCAGTGATTCTCACTTCAAAGCCTAAAATGACCCTCTAAATGACAGAATTGATCTCGGCTTATCTCTGACAAACTTGTAGATCTTTTCGTTATCTTTTCAAGGACTACTCATATGTTCCATTCGGAGTTCTGTAGAGCTCTGTAGGTCCTGTACAAGGAAGATAGGTCAAGTGAGCAAAAAAATCCGAAAATAAGCAACAATTTAACAATTAAGCCCACTTGCTTGCCTAAGACAAAAACTGAATTAGAAGAGAAGTCAAATAAGCTATGAAGAATAGAAAAATATTTAACTAAAAATGCCCAATCAACTCTCACTGTCTCTTTCCTTTTCGGTTACCTCTGTTTCTTCTTCTTTTTCTTTTCGTTACTTCTGTTTCTTCTTCTTTGTCTTCCTTCCCTTTTCTTGTCGTTTTCATGGCCCCTTCCTCCGCCGTGCTCAACCTAGAAAGAGAGAAATCGAGAAGAAGTCAGCGAGGTCTCACGGGTTGGGAGAGAAAGAGTTTTTTTATAAATAACATTAGTGTTTTTTTTTTATTGGGCCCCCAGATTGCTTCCTGCACTCCCATTATTGCTTACTTTACTCCTTCTGATTCATTTTTTTTAATTAAAAACTGGACTTGTATTTTAATGCCAACTAGGGATAATCTATTATTTGGGTTTATGATTTTTCTTTTATTATATTTTATTAATATGAAATACACTGTACGTATAAAAACATTAGAATAGTGGTCATCCCACTATCTGCTATCCCGCTATCCCAGTTTTGAGGGCGACCGCTCCACTCCGCTATCCGGGATTGATAACTATGATGTTGTGGCTGAGAAGGACTAGATTAGAATGTTGCTAAAGAAAACCAATACACACTTTCACAGCAAATGGCGTTTGAAAAGTTGACGGGGCATTTATGAGGACGAAAGGCATGACTAGGTACACATAATAACATCCATGAGTCTGAAAGGAAATTTTATATTTATCTTCTTTAACTTGGATTTGATGAAAACCAGACTTGTGGTCTATTTCGATGAAATATTTCGTGTAACTCATCCAACATCTAATGAATGGTCAAAATTGGGTCCTTATCTAGAATGGTGACTTTTTTCGAGGACCATATAATCCTCATATATGCCATGTCCTATCCTTAACTAGAATTATTTGACTAGAAAATGGACTAGTATTATGTTTATTATGTCTTGTGTTCAATAGATCACGAACTGATTGTTCTCTCATTCATCTTTGTGGCGAAAGGATACTGATATGATCTCACATTCACTGGAGTTTCTCCTGCTTGTAATACTATTTGCATGATCATGGTCCCTTATGGGAAGCAAACCTCTTGGCCTTCAAAAGATCTGTTGAAAGTCCTGAAAAACCAATTCAAATTTCTGTAACTGTTGCTCTTGGAGTTTGTTTTACTCTTCTGCCTATGTCGAATGGAAAATTTCTTCAATGTCACACTCAAGTGTCTACAAAACTTGTTGCAAGGCTGTAATTCGTGCTTGTCCCCCCAATGTTGCATCCCTTGAGGGTAACTACTTGATCATTTTAATTAAAATAAATAATTTTCTTCTTCCAATTTGTCTTAGTTTTGTGCAAAGCTTCAAGTCATTCCATTCCCAAAATAAGATCAAGACCACCCAAGTTAAGCATATAGGCATCTACCTTAAATTTCACCTTGCTAACTTGAATTGTCAAATCTTCACATTTTCCTTGCAAGAACTGTTTATACTGCCATCTACCTTAAATCTTCACGTTGCCAACTTGAATTGTCAAATTCCCTTGGCTTTCTAACAAGGAACCCTAAAGAAGCCCCATTGTCATTGAGGAGAAGACTTGAAAATCCTCCTAGATATCATTTTTTTTCACACAAGAAACCATCTTCCTTCTTGGCAAATGTCGTAAAGAAGGTACTGCGGTGTTCAAGTTTCTTCTTGGCTTCTTCAGGTTTCGTAGCATTAGGAGGGATAGGTTCATTATAGTCATGGAGTTTGCCAAGATAGGCGCACATCGGGAGATTAAACCGTTGTGGAGCAAAAGGGTCATGAACTCTTGGCACAATGCATAGAGGTGCTGAGCGTCATTAGTGTAGAGAGCTCTTGCTTCTGAACAAATCGATTCACATGTAGCATGAGGGTGAAAAATAAGTTTGATAGAATGGTGAATGGTGAATGGTGGATTTGATTATTGCATAATTGGGCATCAATCTTTTTCCACTTAGCACGTTCAGCTTCTGGTACAGAATCAACAATAGAGTAAGATGGTCTTTGTACCCTTGACCACTAATTCGAAGAGAATGTCGGAAGCCCATGTAGAGTAATTGGAATCGTCCAACTTCATGGAGAGTGTTGTTGAATTTGTATAAAAACTGTCTTGGATGACCACACAAAGCCTTTATTTATAATGAGCTAACAGGATCAATATTGATTACATAGGATCAATCTAAGAATGAGAGTAATAATGAATAAATCCCTAATTGCTCTCTATAATAATAAATAACAGAATGTTATGTAATCTAGCACTCCCCCTCAAGCTGGAGCATATATGTGATATGAACCAAGCTTGTTACAAATGTGGTAAACCTATTAGAAAGGAAAGGCGGTTGTGCTAAATAAATGATGACTCGACACCATTCAATGGAGGCCCACAGTTTTGACGGATACGGTTCACCCGTGAAAAGAGCACGCATTGAAAGCGTGAGATGCACGTGTGCAGGGGCACGTGTGGCGGTTTGGCGTAGTTACGGCGTCTTGGTCATCAAAGATAGGCGATGGTGGTTGTAGGTAGGCATTGACAAAAGGGCATTGGGAAGACTGCCAAACAAGGGCAGAGGCGCAACGTGGTACTGTTCACTGTGATAAGGGCTTGTGTAACAAAAAGACATGCGTGAGAATGCATCGGTCGTTCTTCAAGATGCTGTCAATGGTGCAGCTTAGATTAGCAGAAGGAAGATCCACGGGTTATTGGCTAGAAAGGTCATAGCTTCGGTCGCGGCCACTGCCAGTGGACAGAAAAGCTTAAACTAGCTATTGAAAAGAAACGGCGAGCAGAGGGCCCAATGAGGATGGTGGGTCCCCGGTGAGACACGATTTTCGTGATACCTCACCCAAGAATAAGAATAATTTGCTTTAATACCATATTGAATTTGTATAGAAACTGTGTCTTGGATGAGCACACAACCCTTATTTATAAGGAGCAAATAGGATCAATATTGATTGCATAAGATCAATCTAATAATGAGAGTGATAACCGATGTCGCATCGCTTCAAAACAATTAAACTACGCTAATTTTGTAGCACAAGATTAACCTAGGTCGACTCAGAGACACGATCAATTTAGTTCCAACTTCAATTCTCTAATAAACAATAGGGGTATTTTAATCGAACAATTTGTAGGCGATAAGCAAAAATTGTGAAAACAGAATCAATAAAAGATGTTTTAAACAGATTCAGGAATATCAATCCAATTCACTAAACCAAGCAATGTGAATTGTCATAATTCTCAGATAATGATCTTATTATAAACGTTCTTTCAATGTCATTAGAAGCAGTTCAATCGAATTAACTCCTAAATTAATTGAAACCACAAAATTAATTGAAATATCATCCAAATAATTTGTGATTAAAATTCAAAATTAGGAAATGAATCCGTGACCTAATACGTTTTCAATCCTAAATATATTCAGAATCATGAAAATCGAATAGAGGATTGAAGAAGAAAATGAACATTCACACAAAAATTGAAATTTCAAACCAGAACTCAAATTCTCCTTGCTTGGACTGGATCCTTGGATTGATTGATTGTTTAGCCTTCCATGATCATCATCAGTGGAAGAGCCACAGAATTTGTGCAAGAAAATAGAAGAACAAAAAATGAAAATGAAGAAGAAAGCTGAAGAACAATGAGAGCAAGAGAGAGAAATTTTAATTCTGGAAACTTCTAAAAGAAACCACAAATTCTGTTTTTGCTAAAAATGAAGTCCTCCTAGCTCTAATTGCACTAGTATATAGTGACTAAGTCAGTAGGAAAGGATGAGCCTTGATTAGGCCCATCTAATCTAACTAATTATGCTAATTACACCAACCAAAACCCAACTTGCAACCCAAAATTCAAGTGCAGATGTTCTGATTTCTAAGCCTAAAATGACCCTCAAAATGATAGAATTGACCTTGGTTTATCTCTGACAAAATTGTAGCTCTTTTCCTTATCTTTCCAAAGACTCTTCATATGCTCCATTTGGAGTTCTATAAAATCTTCTAGGTCCTGCACAAGGAAGAAAGGTCAAGTAAGCAAAAAACTCGAAAATAAGCAACAATTATCAATTAAGCCCAATTGTTTGCCTAAGACAAAAACTGAGTTAGAGTGAGAAAATAAAAGTCCAAGAGAAGTCAAATAAGTTAAGAAGAATAGAAAAATATTAAACTAAAAACGCTCAATCAGATAGTATAAGGAATAAATCCCTAATTGCTATCTAATAATAAATAAGAGAATATTATGTAATCTAACAAGTGTGAAGTTTGAAAGTAGGGCCTCAAGTTTAGATGTTTTAGTAGCTCCAAAACATGCCATCGGACACACGAACAGAACCTGCAACAACAAAGAACAATAAGGCGCAAGTCTAGATTATAAAGGGGGTGCAAGCATTGCAACTCCGATTGCCCCCAAACTCCAGGGGTTAGGTCGCATGGAGGGGGCATCGTTGGCGTGAAAAACGCTGCCTGAACGGAGACTACATGTGCCAACAGTGCTCATCTAAGCATGTTTGTTTGGCATGTGGAAAAAACACGCACAAGGCCGTGTCCGTGACCGGAAAAGTACGCCATCAATGACATTGTTTAGATTGGAAAACCACAATCCGTGTCGGTGCTGGAAAAGTTTTCGGATGGCGGTGGTTCGTCGAAGATGTCTTCAGGGATAGTGGCGACAAACAGAAATGCGAACTGGAGACATAAAGTTCATGGTTTGCGGAAATTTTTTTCTTTCAGGACATTGGGTCCTCCAGGCAAGCACGTTTTCAGAGGTTGCCTTTCTTAGAGGCTCTAGATACCATGTTGATGAACAGAAACATAGAGATAGGCAGAAAACACCGTTTGTCTAGAGACCTCACAGATGCCAATTTATATAGTATTATTGCATTGATTACAAATAAATAGAGGAGATAACATTTCGTCCCAATCAGAGATACAGTTTCTATATAACATTAAATGGAAAATTTATTGCTTGATATTCAACAGCCTCTATGTAGTAGAAAAACTACTGGTCATTGGCTGCAATGCAACTGAAATTGATAAGTTTAAAAGGAGAATAATGTTGTAGTTTGAGATGACAAATTTGGGATTACTGTCCTATTGTTTGGGGATGGAATTTGTCACTACAAATGATGGAATTTTCATGCATTAAGGGAGGTATGCAATTGAAATATTGAAAAGATTTCACATGCTGGGTTGTAATTCTTCCCAAACACCGGTTGATTGTAGTACAAAGTTAAAGAAGGAAGTGACGAGGCAGTTGATATAACCTTGTACAAATTGTTGGTTCATTGAGATTTTGTGCAGCTGCAAACCTGACATAGCTTATGGAGTTGATTTGATTAGCTGATTTATGGATCATACAAGGCTTTCTCACTTGCTTGCAACTATGAGGATATGGAGATGTGTGAAGGGCACTTTGGGCTATATGTTGTTTTCAAACCATGGCAGAAATGTGACTGGTGAAGTATTTGGCTACTGATTAAGATTGTTAGGTTACCCGTACAGCAAGTGTATGAGGCAAGGACCCATGGGAGGTTCAAAAGGAAAGTAGAATAGCAGATGTAACCTGTAACTGACAGCAGTTAGTTACAGTTGAGTTAGTTAGTGGATAACTGCCTTTAAATAGCAGTTAGCAACTGAGAGTGTGGGATCTTTTGGCATTATTGGTATTTGGTTGGGAGTCTAGGCTCTAATTCCTAGTTGTAACAGATAATACAAATTCAATAAACAAGAGAGTATTATTTCTCTATCACTGCTATTAGAGCAAATTTTCGAACCTGCGACCTGTGCTTGTTCATGGTTGCGACGCGAAGAAGCATGGATGCACGCGGGGAATTTTTGGAGCGAGTTTTGAAGGTCTGATCCAAAAACGTGAAGAGGTGGCGGGGTTGAGGAGATTGTATGACCGTATCAACAGAGCGGAATTGAGGGAGCAGTTGGCAGAGCTGATGACGACGGTGAGGAACATCTCACGAGCTGATCTCGGTGGTGGTCACCACGACCGCGGCGAACGCGAACATCAGAATCGTGATTTTTCCAATCGCGATCGCGAGGAGAGGTGGAGGAAATTGGAGATTCCAATTTTTAATGGTGAGGATGCGTTTGGCTGGGAAAATAAGGTGGAGCGTTATTTCGAGGTGAAAGGAGTGCCGGAAGCAGATCGAATTCCAGCTGCCATGGTCGTGATGGAGGGGAAAGCCCTAAATTGGTACCAGTGGTGGGAATTTTGTGCAAAAACCCCTAATTGGACAGAATTTAAAAGAGCAGTTGTTCAACGCTTTCAGCCAGCGATGAATCAGAGTCCATACGAGCTGCTTTTGAGTCTGAAACAGGGAAGCACAATGGAGGAATATAGGGAGAAATTGGAACTGTATGCAGGTCCTTTGAGAGGAACAGAACCTGAATAGCTGAAAGGTATTTTTCTTAATGGCTTGAAGGAGGTGGTGAGAGCAGCACTAAAACTACATCCAGTCAATTCTTTGTCGGAATTGATGGATTATGCTCAGAGAATAGATGAGAAAAATGAATTGATGGAGAAGGGACATTTAGGAGCCATTAGAGGGAATTCAGCAAGACTAAGCAGTTCATCCAAAAATGTCACTTGGGAACCAGGAATTAAATCTGCTCAAGTGAGATCAAGGGAATCAGTTTCCCATGGAGATTCAAACAGTGTTGAATCCACTAGATCATACAGAAGCAGACCTTTCAGGAGGTTGTCTGATGCTGAATTCCAGGAGAAAGCTGAGAAAGGTCTCTGCTATAGATGTGATGGGAAGTTTGGACCAGGTCATGTTGGCCCTAATAAGCAGTTTCAGATCTTGATTCTGGGAGAGGAACATGGGGAAGAGGAAGTAGTGGAAGAGGAGGGTTCTGAAGAAGAGAAACAGTTCCAAAGTTTCCAGCTATCCTTATTCAGCATAGCTGACTTGACTTCAAAAAAGTCCATTATATTATGGGGCATGATTAATGAAACTAAGGTCTTGACCTTGGTGGATTGTGGAGCTTCCCATAACTTCATTTCAGCTGCAGTAGTAAGAACGTTGCAGCTACCAGTTACAAACACTGCACCTTACACTGTTGAGGTGGGTGATGGAAGGAAAATTCGTTGTGAGGGAGTTTGTAAAGCTGTGAAATTGCAAATACAGGGCCTGAAAATTCAGCAAAATTTATTTGTTTTTGACATGAAGGGAGTGGATGTGGTTTTAGGAATGGAATGGCTAGCTTCTTTGGGTGAGATAAAAGTCAACTTCAAGGAGTTAACTCTGAAAATTCCTAGGGTGGAAGGATCTATTATTTTAAAAGGGGAGCCTGAACTGGCCAGATCTATAGCATCTTTCAGGTCCATTGTTAAAGCTTTGAGAAGTGTAGGAGAAGGATTTGTGTTGTGTTGTAGAAAGTTACAAGCTGTTCCAGATGGCAGCCTAGTACCACATGGATGGAGCAAGTGCTGCAAGAATTTCAGGGGGTATTTCAAGATCCTAGTGATCTTCCTCCTTCAAGAAGACATGATCACATGATTGAATTAAAACCTGGGGCTGATATTCCTAATGTCGGGCCTTATAGGTATCCACATTATCAGAAAAATGAAATTGAAAGATTGGTAAAGGATATGTTGAATTCAGGGATCACTAGACCTAGTATCAGTCCTTATGCAAGCCCTATTATATTAGTAAATAAAAAAGATGGAGGGTGGAGGTTTTGTGTAGATTATAGGGCTCTCAACAAAATAATTGTTCCCAATAAATTTCCTATACCTATTATTGATGAGTTGTTGAATGAGTTAGGAGGGGCAATACTATTCACTTAGCTGGATCTTAAATTAGGGTACCATCAAATAAGAATGAGGGAGGAGGATATTAATAAAACTGCATTTAGAACTCATGAGGGACACTATGAATTTATGGTAATACCTTTTGGGCTTACCAATGCTCCTTCTACTTTCCAAGCTTTAATGAATGAAGTGTTGAAACCATATTTGAGGAAGTTTACATTGGTATTCTTTGATGATATCCTAATATATAGCAGAAATGCAGAGGATCATGTGGCTCATGTGAGAGCTGTTTTATCCCTTTTGGCTAGGAATCAGTTGTTAGTCAATAAGAAAAAGTGCAGTGTTGGGCAGGGCAGGGTGGAGTATTTGGGGCACATCATTTTTGGGGAAGGAGTAGCTGCAGATCCCCAAAAATTAGAAGTGATGAAAAGCTGGCCTACTCCCAAGAATGTGAAATCTTTAAGGAGATTTTTGGGTCTCACAAGCTATTATAGAAGATTTGTTCAAAATTATGGTAAAATAGCTAGACCCTTGTATGATTTGCTTAAAAAGGACAATTCAAGTGGAATGAGGAAGCTGTCAGGAAATTAAAACTGGCTATGGCTGAGATTCCTATTCTTACTGTACCTAATTTGATCAACCTTTTACTGTGGGAACTGATGCATCCAATAAAGGTTTAGGAGCAGTACTTATGCAGCAGGGAAGACCATTAGTTTTTTTGAGCCAGACACTTTCAGAAACAGCTAAGAAAAAGTCAGTATATGAGAGGGAACTTATGGCAATAGTGTTGGCAGTGCAGAAATGGAGGCATTACTTAATGGGCAGGAAATTCACTATACTTACAGATCAGAAAAGTCTCAAATTTTTAACTGATCTAAGGTTAATGGGAGAGGATCAGTTATATGGACTTCAAAGCTGATGGGATTTGATTTTGACATAGTATATAAAACAGGATGTGAGAATAAAGCCGCTGATGCTTTGTCTAGAAGGATGACTTTTGCAGCAATTTCTATGATCAAATTTTCTGATGAGGAGGAATGGGAATCTGAAATTCTAGCTGATCCCAAATTGAAGGCAATCATGCAGGAATTAATGGTAAATGGATCTGCACTCCCAGGGTATTCTCTGCAAAAGAAGAAATTATGGTATAAGGGAAAATTGGTTATTTCCAGAATGTCTGCTAAGGTGTCAACTATTATGCAACAGTATCACAGTTCTGTTGTAGGAGGCCATTCAGGCTTTTTTCAGAACCTTTAAGAGGATAGCAGCCTTGGTTTATTGGGAAGGAATGGGACAGGATATTTGAAGTTTGTAGCTGCATGTGAGACTTGTAGCATAATAAATATCAGGCATTGTCCCCAGCTGGTTTACTGCAACCTCTCCCTGTGCATACACAAGTTTGGGCTGACATCTATCTGGATTTGTGCCTACACAAGTTTGGGCTGACATCTCTCTGGATTTTATAGAAGGATTGCCAAAGGCACAAGGAAAAAATGCAATCTTGGTGCTGGTGGACAGATTAACTAAATATGCTCATTTTATTCCTCTTAGTCACCCTTTTACTGCAAAGGATATAGCTGAGTTGTTTGTGAAAGGGGTGGTGAAGGCATGGTTTTCCAAATACCATAATTTCTGATAGGGATAAAAATTTTCTGAGTTAATTCTGAAAGGAGTTATTCAAATGTGCAGGAACTAAATTAAAATTTAGTTCAGCTTATCACCTTCAGACTGATGGACAAACTGAGGTGGTTAATAGAGGGGTGGAAACATATTTGAGGTGTGTTACTGGAGAGAAACCCAAGTTGTGGCCTTCATGTTTGAGCTGGGCAGAATCTTGGTTTAATTCTAATTATAATTGCCCACTTAAACTCACTCCTTTTAGAGCTCTGTATGGTAGAGACCCACCACAATTGTTGAAGGGTACTACTGTCCCATCAGCTGTAGAAAGAAGTCAACGGACTCACTCAGGATAGGGACTCTTTTGCTGGACCAACTCAGACACAATCTGCTTAAAGCTCAAGACCAGATGAGAGCTTATGCCAATAAGCATCGTAGGGATGTTAATTTGGAGGTGAATCATTGGGTGTACCTTAAATTGCAACCATATAGGTTGAGATCTTTGGCTAAGAAGCTGAATGAGAAATTAAGCCCTAGATTTTATGGTCCATATCAGATTTCTAAAGTCATTGGTAAAGTAGCATATCAGCTCAAGTTACCTCCTGGAAGTAAAGTCCATCCAGTTTTTCATGTGTCTCTTTGGAAGAAAGCACTTTCTCTTGCAGTTACACCTCAGCCATTGCCTCCAATGCTGAGTGATGAGTTGGAGCTCAAGGTAGAACCTGCTGCTGTGAAGGCAGTTCGAAATTCTCCTAGAGGCACAGCTTAAGTGCTTGTCCACTGGAAGGATTTACCAGATTTTGAAGCTACATGGGAAGAAGTGCCAGTTTTACAACAGCAATTTCCCACTTTTCACCTTGAGGACAAGGTGGCTCTTTTTGGGGGGAGTATTGTTTGGTTACCCGTACAGCAAGTGTATGAGGCAAGGACCCATGGGAGGTTCAAAAGGAAAGTAGAATAGCAGATGTAACCTGTAACTGACATCAGTCAATTACAGTTGAGCTAGTTAGTGGATAACTGCCTTTAAATAGCAGTTAGCAACTGAGAGTGTGAGATCTTTTGTAACAGATAATACAAATTCAATAAACAAGAGAGTATTCTTTCTCTATCAGATTATTGCGGTGATAAAAGTGACAAAAAAGTACAGCAGGGTATGTGTTGGAGCACCTATTTCTTGGTGTTCTAAGGAGGAGTCAATGGTGGCGTTGTCCTCATGTGAGGCTGGATACATTGCAACTTCAATGGGAGCTTGTCAAGGCTGGTTTGAGGATTTGATGTCAAAATTGAAGATTAGGAGAGGAGACTATGAAGATGCTAATAGACAAGAAGTCAGCCAAGTTTGGTTAAACATCCTGTTGCTCATGAAGCTAGAGTTTTGAAATACTCCATTACTAATGAACATGTCGCTGATATTTTAACAAAGCCTCTTAAGGTTGTCTAGTTCAAGTTGAATAGAGACATGATATGAGTGCAATCTATTGCTAATCTAAATTAAGGGGGAGAGTTGTAGATAATTCAGTTAGTTCAGTTAGTGATTATGTAACACCCCGTGTGCACCCGATGTGTTATCATTAATTAGTATCAGATTAACTTATAAAACATCAGTAAAAACATGCGGAAGCGGTTTGGATCGGCTCTCTTGATACATTATGTATAGACAATAAAATCAAGCAGACCAAACATGACACATTATATCCCACATACAATAATTTCATATTTCACATGCCCCTGTTGAT
>PYAF01003902.1:1219565-1231444 GCA_007407185.1 Glycine tomentella | reverse complement strand
ACCGTCTTAGAATCACAGCTTTCAAAGACGGTCTTCTTAAAACCCGTCCTGGAATGGTAGTTTCTAAGACGGTTTTTTCACAACCGTCTTAGAATTATAATATTTATTTACAAAAATGCCACCGCGTGACATACGAAGACGGTTATGAAACAACCGTCGTCGAATGTGTGTCGTAGAAAGGCCCTTTTGTAGTAGTGTAAGCATTTTTGTTTAGAAAATTAGGTGACAAAATATACAAATTTTTGACTATAAAATGTGTAAAAAGGTTGAGTGACAAAACCTGAAAATTTGATTTTTTTTTTATTGAAAAATGTTAAAAATTAATATATTATATTAGTGTGGAGATTTGAACTCAAGACCTCCTTATCACTTCAATCATTATTTTCCTCCCTCAACCATCAAACCACTTATGTCTTTGAAAATTTTAAAGTTAGATAAGAAAATGTGGAAATTTTCGTAGTTTAATGAAAAAATTTGCAAAAACTTGAATAATGAATAAATAAATTCTAATTAACCTAAATTCAAAATACATAATGAAATTATTATTTTGCTGTTAAATTTGAATTAATAGACATTGAAAATGTTTTTTCTGTTATGTACTGTATTTGAATTGCAATAAATGTTTTTGCTTTTATGCGTGATCAATATCAATATGGTTAAAATATAATTTGGAGAGATGAATTAAATTAAATAAGAAGTGAGATAAAAAAAAATGATGTATTCAACAATAATAAGTGTATTTAAAAGAGTGATGATTATTTGTCATTTTATATTACACAATATTTTGATACTTATCCTTTTTCCTATTTTATATGTTATGGGGTGGGAAGCAAAGGAAGAGCGGAAGAAGAGAATCATTGTCCGATAATTTGATTGGAGCACGTGAAGTGCGTGGTACTTTATCTTCATTGCATTATTATTCGCTGAGGTGGTCCCCATCCAATACTTAATACATCCTGGCCCTCCTTTTCTTTATTCAGGATCAATTATCCTCCATCTTCCTTAAACACCTATTTTTATTCTCAGGTCAAAACTTTTGCTTTTCATAGCGGGATTTGCGGTTTGGTATGTGAATCTGCTTTGCTCCACCTTTTTTTTTTTAATTTTATTTTCATAAAAAAAGTAACTTTTTCTTGTAAAGTGGGTGAAAGTTTAGTTTTGTCTGCTAATAAACTAGAAGCTAAGGGTATCCTATGGTTATCCACACATTAGGAAATTACCAAAATGTCTTGCTTTGGTCTTTTAGTTATATAATATATATTGTCGTTTAATTTAGTTGGGATCCTATTCTAGAATGCTAAAACAACACACATGAAATCTGTGTCTTTTAGATGACTGTGCTTTAGAATAAAAGATCCAATAATTTAATTTCGCGTGGAGTGCATAATATCCGTTTGTAGCATAGATCTTTACTAGTCAGAGAAAAAACATTATTAAATAGTTACTAAAAAAAACATTACTATTAAATAGAATAAGTGTCCACAACTTACTCTTCCGAAATTAGCCTGTCATATTGAAAAATATAATCAAATATCAAATCCAGCTATAGAAACTGCTTTCGCAGTATATAATGAATTGGGAATCCAAAGCGTCACTGTTCTACATATAGCAAATAAGGGTAAATGGTTAAAAGTGAGAGGTGATGAAAATGGGGAATAAAAAAGAAAGAATGATTGGGCAATGAACAGAGGCGAGTCATCTGAAATTGACTGTTCAAGTCAACACCAAAGTCATTTTCCTTGCCGTCCTGGCTTATAGACAACGTTACCATCCTTTAATTATGTACCCTCATTTTTCTTCCCCATTTTTTAAGTTATGATCCATTTTCTTTCTTTTCTTTTTGTCTTTTGCCCATCCCAATTGAATGTTCAACTTTCCCATTTTCGCATTCCTTTGACAAATCATCCACTTATTCAAATATCTCAGTATTTTGTTAAATTTTATGCAATTATTAATTATAATCTACAAAGATCTGTAAAAACAGTGCAATAGTGTTCGTCCTAGCTAGACTTACAAATTGATGCACAATTATAACCTATAACATTATACATGTAGCAGGTTTTCATACTTACATGAACATTTCATTTAAATATTATAGTATTATCAATGTCAAAGCAACCTATCACTTGCTACAAGTATGCACAATCAACGAATATGATAGGATAAAATATACTACTTATGACTTCGCATAATTCTTCTTAATTACTTTCCGATAATCATCTCACGTCTTTAGTCATTAGCAAATAAACAAAAAAAAAATATGGTTAGGATATAAAATAAAAAATGATTTTTAAAATATACATATAAACATAAATAAAAATTTAATAAGGAAAAAAAGAGGATAGAGTGAGAAGGAAAGTGATGGAAAATAATGCCTTCCTGCTTCTGACATGCCCCCTGAAGTTATCTTCAAAGTCATATAAGTAACTGAGATTTTTATAGTCTAGATAGCAAGAATTACTATTTATATATTTTGGGCTCACACTCCTTTCTTATACCTGGCAATCCTATTTTGCTTAGTTGGCTACTCCACTCTAAATTCTAATGCATATCTTTTTTCATTTAGTAATTTTAGTAAAAAGCCATTTCTAAACGTTTAATGTTATTTGTTAAATTCTAAATTATAGTCTAACAGCAGCAACACAAATGTTTATACACTTTACCGCGGTAAGAGGAAGATTAGAAAATCTTGAAACTATTTCATTTAATAAATAACATTAAACGTTTCACCCAATAAAAGCGTTAAAAGGAGAATATTTAATTTAATAATAACACTAAAAGTTTTACAAAAATAACCATTAAAAGGAAGAAAAAAAGATTTAAGTAAAAAAAAAATGTGTAGAAAAGATTTGAAATAAGAAACAAAAAATATATATGAGCAACATGTAAGGAAGACATTCAAATCTTTCCCTTTAAATTCTTTTGTTTGAATTGTTTTTGATGCTGTCATACATAGAGAGAAAAAAGAAGCAAATAAAGTAAATAAAAATAAAAATACTAAAGACAAATTTCCTCCTATACAAACTCTCTCTGTCTGCTAAGTCCCTTTGGACCAAAACCAAGCTGTAAAACAAATAAACATACCAACATCTCCAAATGAAGCTAAAAAAATGCCCTTCTTCAAAAGAGAAGAAGTACAAAAAAACAGTGACTGGAGCAACATCTGATTAGAAACTCAACTCAACTCAAGTACTGTGAAGAGCTAACTAGCATGCATCCATAGATATTTCAAAAGCACTCACTAATCACAAATTCATTCAACTCAACTTCCAATCTGCAAGAGAGAAGAAAAAAAATCAAATAATCAAACTCTAGTTCCTGCTTACAATGTAAAAATACAAGTTTAGATGGTGGTGTGTGTGTGTATATATATATGTATATATATATATATATATATATATATATATTTACAGTAGAGATGAACGGGAGGAAAAAAACTAACCAAATAAAGTTCATTGGGAGCTATTAGGATCATCTTCTCCACTCTCACTTGGTTGAGATTGATGTTGATGTTGATGCTCCAATGGATGTTGATGATCGGAATTAATATTCAAACTAGCCCTTGTGTAAGCATTAAGTGCTGCCAGCATGCCCAAGTTGGAGTCGGACATGGCGAGGCCCAGATGCTGAGAGGGTTGCTGTTGCTGTTGCTGTTGCAGTTGCTGCGGCATTAACATGGACCCCAACTGAAGCGAACCCGCACGTGCGCCTTGGAATTCAAGTGCACCCGGAACCGGAAGGTTGAACCTTGGCATGAAACCACTCACACTTTGAGGAAACGGCCACATCTGAGTCTCCGAGGAAGCAGAAGCAGCAGAAGATGAAGCCGCCGCGGTAACGGGAAGCATCCAAATTGTGCTACCAGGGGGCCCACTGGAGGGAGAGGGTGCCACGGCCCACATCGCTGTTGCGGGAAGCAAATTGGTGGGCCGAAGAAGCCCAGAAGCAGCTTCGGTTCGCTGCTTCGGTAACTTAGGCGAAGACCCATCACCATCACCGCTCTCGTTCTGCGATTGGGTATTGTTGTTGATGGTATCGTCTTTGAATAGATCTTCTCGGTAGCGTTTTCTAAGGTAGTTGTCGCCGGAGTCACCGGCGCCGCCGGGAAGGGCTTCTTCCATGTGATCGGGGGAGAGAAGCTGCTGCTGTTGGTGAGCGTGAGGGTGGAAGCCTAGTAAAGCGGGGTGTTGAAAGGCTTCCTCGTAAGGGTGGTGGGCGAGGGCCAGGGCGCCGTGAAAGGTGTGCGGGGCAGACTTGGAAGGCGGGGCAGAGAGGGTGGAGCCGCTGCTACGGAGGGAGACGTTGAGGGTGGAGAAATTGGCGGGGATGGTTCCGGTGCCGGTGGAGGCGATGATGGCGGGCTCGGCCTGCTGGAGGAGCCACTCGATAGTCTCGCCGTCGGACTTATGGCCCAATTCTCTGGTGAGTTGGAAAACCCTAGCGGCGCAGGTGGCAGGCATTCGAATTCTGCGGCCGCGGCCGTCGACTTTGGTGTGCCTGTCCTTGGTGGATTTCTTGGGGTTGGTGGAGAGTTGTTGGGTGTTGTTGGCGGAATCATGAGATCTGGTGGCGATGGCTAGGGAGGCGTCGATGAGGGAGGATGAGGAAGTGGAAGCTGCAGGGACCACAACATGACTACTAGCGCCACCTGTGCTGCTGCTGCTCTGCTTCTTCTTGTTTTGCAAATATGATAGTTCCATTAGGTGGGTGGGGAAGACAGTCTTTTTACTTGTTTGTTTTTCCTTTATTTATTGGAGAGAAAGAGAGAAGGGTAAGTAAGTGTAGGTTACAACTTACAACTTACTAGTTACTACTAAAACTCAGAAGAGAGAGAGTATATAAAAATAAAAGAATAGATAGAAGGCCACTCGTGGGGGTCCTTTGTTACTCAGCTTGCCATTCACATACATAGATGCCTGCAGCACTCACTCATCCACTTCAAACCTGAAAGTCAAGGGGATCAGCTGCTTCTCTTTTGTGTGCCTTCATTTGCATTGCATTCATTCACACTAAGCTAGTACCAAAACTTGGCTGGCTAGCTATGCCAAACAAATGAGAACAAAATCCAAATATATTTTAAACTCCCTGCATTACATCATAAAAGATTCACATTGATCCAGTGTCAAGTGTGGCTGATTGATTGGTCCATCAAGTGTTAACTGAGAGAGTTGAAAGGGAGGGGGGGGTATACATAGTAATAATAGAGAGAGTGCAGCACGACACCACAGGTAGCATCAGATAAAGGCATCTAATGCAGCACGACAGCTCATCCCCTACCCAAACCCACATTAGTGTGCGTTTGTTTCTTTGTTTTTTATGTTTTGCCTTTTCGTATATAATTTTTATTCAATTCCTTTTTTCTTGTTTTCTCATGGTCAAATTTGGTTGGGCACTCCAGCTTTTTATTAGTGGACCATTCACAATGACACCATTGCCCCCACTCCATGCATGTTTCATTTTTCTATTCTACCGGAAACCAAAATACCTTGTCAGGCTTTATATTCTTTTCATCCCATCTTATTTAAAGTTTAACTAAAAGTAGAATGTTTATGACTGAAATGCTTTAACCTACGATATATAGACCAAACAAACTGAAAGGAAACAAAATCATTCAACCTTCCAATGGAGAAATAATTGAAATCACGATTCAACAATATTATTTGCGTAATTATATCTTTTACACAAAATTTTGTTTTTTGTTTTTTTTTTTAAAAAAAAAAACTGATACAAATATGATTTGAACTTTTACTTAATAACTGTATCAATATTTCCATCTTTAAACCTGTATAAAAATTTAATAATAATTATGTAAAAACTACTGACCTGCTCGGAATGTTTATATTATTAGTACAAATTATATATGGTGCAATTAAAATTATTTTTTTAGCCAATTTAAAAACATGGTTAGAGAATGAAAAAAAAATAAATTCCTACCTTAGTCGAAACCATTCAAAGCCCTGAGAAAGCAGCACCAAAAATCGCATTGCCACGTGTTAGGACCATTATGCAATCATTTCAAAAAATGTTTTTAAGTTTTGACATTATATAATATGATGGATAAATTATTTTATCTACTTTCTAACGTATTTTTGAAATGTTATTTAAAATAATATTTTTTAAATATTAATTTTTACATTTTTTACATTTTCTTTTATTTTTATTTCCAATATAATTATTCATTATTCTTGTTATATTTTTAAATAAATTATAATTTTATACTTTTCAATTATTTTATCAATTAATTTTACTAAATACTCATAATTTAATAATTTAATTATTCAGTTTTTAATTAAATTTATAATTTTCAATTAACTTTTTAATTAATTTTATTCAACATATTCATAACGTAAGTTTTTCTCATTTTTGTTTTTGGCACTAGTCTTGAAAATAGTCTAAAGTTTTCTGGGCACATATTAGATTTCGTCTTCATGTATGATTCCAATATTTATATGTCAACCCTTTTTATATAAGTACTCCATTAACTCCTCCATCTCCAGAAAAAAAAATGAAAAAGAATACTAATCAGAACAAACCTAACACTTTTTGACAAAGCAAACATTCAGCTTCCCCTATTAAAATTGAAGAGCACTCTTTTTCTCATTAGTTGCATTTAAAACTTTTATAATAAGTTGTACTATTTTTATTTTTTAAACTACAGAAAGAAGAGAGAATTCTGCACCCCTTCGAGTTGTATTATTATGAAGTGTACAATTTTGTCCTGTCACAACTATGCTGACCAGACTTAGAAAGAGTACTTGATTAAATTTTACACTTTTACTACTTTCTTTACATTTCCAGCCAGTATTATTCTTGTATTAAGAAATTTTCTACTAAAAAATTCAAAAGACTAATCAATCAAATCTGGACCTAGCTTTATTATACTATATTCCCGTTCGTACAGATAATCATCAGATATAATTAAAAAAATCTACTAACCACACAAGTCCGATCTTCATCTTTATCTCTAACCTCTTCACAATTTTTAAATTCAACAAATCAATTTGCCATTATCACTCAGATCACAATTAATGCATAAATAATGAACCAATCCCTAATTCACTATATATGGTGATGATTTCACAAACTAGTGCAGTTAACATCGATGGGTATGTTCGTAAATAACTAAAAATTGGGCTCTATTAATTTCACTGTAGTGCCTGCTATGCGAGGACAATCACAGTGAGAGTTACTATTTATACATCACACCCTCTTTGTTTGGATCTTCCTATAAAATAAAATTAAAAAAAAAAAAGGATTCTTGACAGAGACTTCTCCATTTTTCCTCTATTATTTTGTTAAAAAATTATCCTCGGCAATTTTGTTGCATATATATACAAGTTCTGACTAATAAAAAAAATCTGCCAAAAGTTGAAAGTTGCTACAATATATTACGTCACGTTTGAAAATGATGGTGTCACAGAATTGTCAGAGAAATTTCAGCCCCACTTACGCTGTATTTGAATCAGGATAATAAATTAGTGGTCTACGTCTTACTTAAATCTGTGCCCCTCTGCTAAAATTAAGTTTACCATGTCCTATCAATGGTATTTCAGTGCCAATCTTTATTTCTTTCTGTTCCCACTTGCTTTCCTTTTTTAAATGCCATCTTCGCCTTACTCAAGCTTTTCTTTGCCAAATATAACCATGCAAGGATATTTAATTAAAAAAATCAAACAAATTCAGTTTTATACATGGATTTCAAATATATTTGACCTTTTAGGTTATTAATTAAAGAAATAATATATATTTTCATTATAAATAAAAACATGCAATAGGTTTATCAAATTTAAATATTTTTTATTTCATTTCTTAACTAATATTCCTATAATAATCGATTGTTTTTTTATAAAAAAAAAACTCAATTTGACATGTATGTTTTTATCATTATTTAAATAAGAGTGTTATGCTTGGCAAACTTACAAGACAGAACAAGTGGGTAAAAATAATCTAATGTGAAGAAAATGTGCATGGATCCAAGGGAACAAAGGATCAAATATATAAAAAAAAAAAAAATGGAAAGCTGCAAAAATTGCGAAACTTGTCAGTTCTCATAGTTTGAGTCCCCTTTTGTACTTGGAATGGAATGCTATAGCGGACGGAGGTAAAGGTAAGTTTTGGGCAACGTCAGCTTTGCTTTTCAAACCTTTCTTTGTTGCTTGCCATTTGTTTATTTATTATATCGTAAGTATATTTTTATTTGTTCTTGGTTAATGTATGCTTTTTTTTATTAATAAATATTAATGATTAATTATTAAGAGAAATTAAATTTATATTTTTTTATTCTTTAATCACTTAACTCATCTTATATCTCTTCCTAATTAATGTATATTTATTTAGAGCTAACTCGTTATCCACTTGGAAAGGGGATTTTCATGTGGCCCATTTGAGATTTGCTGCATAGACTTCTGCATCGGACCTACTCACACTTGAAATTTGAAATGACCTTCTTACGTTGTCTCTATGTGAAGATACCCGCATCCCTTCTGTTTTTTTTTTTTTTTTTTTAGAAAAATATTGACAAATTTGTTGAGAATTTATAGGATAATCAAATATTTTAAATAGAAAAATAATAACAAATTATTTGATTTTTTTTCTTGAAATCTGAAATAACAGGTTTTAACTAAAATAATATTTATATCGTAAAAATGTATTTAAATCAGTTAATTTAAATGCTATTTTTTTTTATAAAAAAAAAATCATTCTACTATCTATTTTAAGCATATGGACTGACTGATCTGCATTGACAAATGAAAACAAATCCAATTTAACGTACATCATGTCATAACTAAGAGAAGAGGAATTAATTAATTTAAGATCCAACATAATGATCTCTAAATCCAAATCGCGAATTTAACCAAAGTGTCATTAAGTACTTATAAAAGACAATAACAATTAAAGGAAGATACACTCTCCTTAAATAGACATGAACAACTCTAATTAACCAGGCCAAGTCACGCGTACTATTATAATTTATAGCCACGTAAAGCATTTGGGGACCAGAACCAGAACCTGAACCAGATTGCATTCTTGTACCGCCAAGCGGAACCATGATTTCACCTCCAACAATAATATGATGAACCCGCATATTGATATTTATTAGCCAATATATAGTTTCGATTTCCATGCCTTAATTAACTTGAGACTTACTTAAGCATCAAAGTGTTCCATATATGACTACTGCTGCCTTGAATTTGCTGATTCAAAGTGTTCATGGTTTGACCGTTCAAGCGCCAATAGCTTCTCGATCTGCATGCTATTGCTGTATTGCATCGATGAAGATTATTGTTTTCCCCCCAGGTGTTCCATATTTTAGGGTTATGCATTTCAAGAGATTTTTGAAACACCACACCAAAAAACAAAAGTTGGGTGGGTTCTACCAATTTCATGATATATTTTGCACCCCATAGAATGCATATTAGAAATAGAGAGGAGCAACAGTTTTCAATAATCAAAATATATAAACTTGATTATGACTTATATAACCACCGCACCCAAACCCAACAACCACTGTGAGTGAGTGAGAGGAATATGTTTCAAAATAGGATATTCTTATGAAATGACAATTCCAAAATAGGACGATGGATATTTTTGTTCGTTGGAATCTTTATGGAGGTGCAAGAAACAAATAGGGGAAACAGGAAGCAAAAACCCCTATGTAACATAATTGGGTTTACTTTCTTTTTTATGGGCCATGGGAGTGCAACCCATCTACTCTTACCCACAATCCAAATCTTATTTTTGTAGCAGCTAATTTCTAATAAATTAATGTGGAAATTATATTAATCATCCTTAATGTTTCTTGTATACAATATTTCATATTTTTTTTAACCATTACATTCACCTCCATTGTACGAGATGTTATTGTCACATATAAGAGGGTGTTAGTGTAACATTTTCAAGTGTTAGTATAATATTTTCATACGTAATAAAGGTTAATGTAGGAATAAAGAAAAAAAAGTGATGATTCGTGTAATTTGAGAAAAGTTTAGAAAAGACAAAAGTTTAAAAAATACAAGTGTAATTTACTCTAAATTAATTCATTTTGGTTAGTTTAATTGTGTTTGTGACCAGTTTTTCTTCCAAACATTAGATGTCACAAACATAATATTTTATCATCTAATTTATTTGACTTTTGAGACACCATCAAAAATTTGTTACATATGAAAAGCAATTCTATCAAATTTTAATGTATTTGCATTGTCTTTTTCAACCTAAGTAAATTATTTATCAATTATTTTTTTTATCCTCGCATATATATTTCCGCCTATTAGGATATAGACTAATCTCATTTGCGATATTGTCCGGAAGTTCAAAGAATTTTCTCACACAACAAAAATTAAATACAATTTTTTTAAATACATCATTTTTACAATGTGTGAACGCAAAATGCTTAGTCATTGTGTCAATCAGTTGAATTTTTTATTTATTTAATTTTCCAGTTCTTCTTTTACCGACCAAGACATCTATTCCTTTTGTTTTTTTTCTTAAACACTCGATTGAAGCATTGTTTTAATATGTAGAACTGTCACTAATTATTTAACACTTGTTAAGCACTCTAATCAAGTAAACTTTGACATGGAAAAAATGAATAAAAAAAATGTCATAATAAAATTAAAATGTCATTCCACATGACAAAATAATGTATATGCTGGCACGTGATTATTTAAATATTAAAGGACAATCATTAAAGAAAAAAGGATTGTCAAAATTTTAATTAGAAACTAAATGTAAAATTCTGAAAAAGTTGAGAGAAAAATATTAAATCCTTTATTTTTTAATTGAATATGACAAAAAAGTCACAAAATTATCAATTACGTTTATTTTTTTATTTATATAAAAAAGAAACATTTAGAAATGTGAAGCAAAAGTGAAGGCATGCATGCTTCTTTCAGCCTTGTGTGGTTCTGCCGTCAGTTTGGACCGTGTACAATAAAGTTCACGTTAACCACTTAACCCTAATGTGGTTCTTTTTTATTCCATTTTTTTTCTTTCATTTCTGCTTAATTGCACAGTCTTTTCTTTTTTATTTGTTATTCTAAAAATTGTCTCTATTTAAGTAAGATGGATGATTCACATTTTCTTTTGATTTTTTTTTGTACAACCATACAGGTCATATTTCTTTTGAAATTAAATTTCTAACAATAATTTATAAAGCATTCTAAAATATATTTTTTAATGAGTTTCAAAAATAATTTTTAAAATAGTTTTTAATTTAATATATTCTAAAATAAATTTTAAAAGATAGTTCTGCATATTCTAAAATTAATTTTGAATTCAATATTATACCTAAATTTATTTCTGAAATACAAATTATACAAGAAATTAAAAGGCAAAAAAAAAAGAAGAAAAATATATTATAAATTGACAGGATAAAAAAATTTACACAGTTGACTTATTACAATTTTTATAATCATTAACATAAAAAATCATATTAATGGTTATTCATAATGGAAGGAGGGCTAATTAGGGCATGATCATTAGATTAAAAACAAAAGAGCAATTCCCTGACCCAATTGGCAATGGAGTATTACTTTATACACTATAAACATTTCTTCATACACTATATAGCTATAGTAAAATTCCTAAATTGCCCTTTTAAATATTGGTATTAAGTAATCCGTGCTGTTTTGTGGTGTTTCGTGTTTCAGGGCATATGGTGTATGAAACGGATTCGTTAATTCGTAAATGTAGATAGAAGGCACTACGGATCATGTGATCCGGACTGAAGTAACCGATTGGGTGCATGGTGCGTACGGATTATAGTATCCGTAATGGCTTTTGTTGGGTGAATACGGAGTATAGGATCCGTAATAGCTTTTGGTGTGTGCACGGATCAATGGATCCGTAAAGCCTTTTTTAATTCATGGTTCATGGTGTGT
>PYAF01003902.1:1192706-1214905 GCA_007407185.1 Glycine tomentella | reverse complement strand
CAGGGGAGGGTAGAAATTTGAATTTTTGTATGATGACCTAGTCTAAGTCAGAACTCAGGTGGCTTTCATCATGTTTCCATGTTTTAAGCTTCCTTCGTTCTGGTTTGTTTTTCTAGGTTTCGTTTTGCAATACTCCTTGTAATGCAGACTTTTCTTATCTATATATATATATATATATATATATATATATATATATATAATTTTGCTGGCCAAAAAAAAAAGACTATGTCATTTTTATGACATTTGATAATCCATTTTCCTCACCGATGTAGGTACCTCTCTCTAGCATTAAAGGAACAGGACCTGCAGGGCTCATTGTCAAGGCCGACATTGATGATTACTTGGGTATAATTCTATCTTTCTAGATATTTGTCTGTATTCTGTATTTATTATAGTGGAGACAAATGCTTCATTGTTATGCTTGAGAATTCCTCTGTCTATCTTGCTCACTCTAGGGTATATTGTCATACTTGGCTGATTGAATTTGATTATAGTATAACCTTTTTTACCATCTGATGCAGCTTCTGGTGCTAAAGAAGTTTCAGCATCCTCCAAGGTCAAGGTTGCAACAGCTGCAGCATTGGATTATACCGACATTCCTGTCTCTCAGATACGGAAGGTAGTTTATTGAAGAAGTCCTGGAATTTTATGTTTCTGAAATTTTATTAGATGACACTTCTGTTTCAAGCAAAAATTAAAGACCATTTTTTGGACCATGTCACACATGATGTTCCCAATTTCATGTGAACAGAAATTTTATATGCTTTTTGGTACTTCGCTCATAATTGCTGGCACGTTTTATTTTCTCCTTCTGTGTGTCAATTTAATGTAACGTTCTGATCTTAATATTTCTTGTGTAAGCATGAGCGATGTTTTTTAAACAAAACTATACATATTTTTACAGGTCACAGCTTCACGGCTATTATTATCAAAACAAACTATCCCTCATTACTATTTAACAGTAGATACATGTGTTGACAAACTCATGAGGTAAGTCTCTATTATCAAATATTTGATAGGTTTACCTGTCATACATATTATTTCTGATAATGTGAACTCCTTATCTATAGCTTGCGGACCCAACTCAATTCATTGCAAGAAGCCTCTGGTGGCTCTCGCATATCAATTAATGACCTTGTAATCAAGGTATTGGATGTTTCTCTTTAAGATATCTGTTCTTGTAATTTGAAGATTGCCTTTCTTCTATCTTGAGTTTTAGTTGTTAATATGGTGCTTAATAAGTAGGGAAGGACATCATATCTAACAAATATGCATGAGGAATGCTATGACTGCTAAAGATCATATTGAATGATTTTTCACTTGTCTGTTGTTAGCATAGAACAAAATGTCAAAGTGTTGCTTGGATAGAGTTTCTTCTAAGGGACCTCTGTTGTCTCTATTTGGCCACATCATGGATCACAGACTCCAATTCTATTTGGCCACATCTTAGAACTTCATGAATTTTAGGTTAAAACGATTCAAAGAGCATTACATTAATATGTGTCTCCATTGTGAATGGAAGTCAGGTCTGTGATTCAGGAATGGCTATGGTTAAGATCTCACATTGACTAGGTATGGGACCAAAGTATTCCTGATAATTACATGGGAAATCCTCCTTCCTTGAACTAGTTTTTTTGTGTTGAGTTAAGCCAATTGGTTTTCAATTCTAATATAATTTAGAGCTTGGGCCATCAACAAATGTTCAGCCCCACAAACTTCATCTCCAAATGTTTCAATCCTGGGCATGACGGGTGTGTGTTAAGATCCCCCATTAGCTAACTATTACTATATGACCGATGTACTCCTAATATTTCTTGTAAGGCTTAATTCTTTCTAAATTCATTCTAATAGTTCAAAGTACTCCTAGTCCTAATACTTTGATCTAGCTTTGGTGGTTGAGTTAGGCTCAATCCATTCTCAATTCTAATTGTTCTTAACTTCTTATTGGTAGTGAAAATGCAGAATGCAGTATAGTGAAATTGATTTTAGCCTAATACTGTTAGATCATCACCCATCAACCTCTAAGGGGGTTTTCTGTTATCTGAGTTGCAATCATGGCTCAAAACTCGTTGAAAAATAAATGTTAACTAAGTTTTTTGCAGGGGCTTGGGTAGTTTGCATACTTTGCATCTGGTCATAAGTTCAAACCTCATTGCCAACATTGTAAAAATAAATAAAAGAAACTAAGTTTTATGCTTGTGCTTTTTATTTCAGGCTGCTGCTTTGTCTCTCCGTAAAGTTCCTCAATGTAACAGTTCATGGGCAAATGATTATATTCGCCAGTAAGTCAACATTTTTTAATGTAGTATTGCCATCAAATTTGTGAATCACTTTAACTGTAACATTTGTTATTTTCATTTTTGTGCAGGTATAATAATGTGAATATTAATGTTGCTGTGCAGACTGATAATGGGCTCTTTGTTCCAGTCGTCAGGGTGAGCAAGGACTTCTTTTTAATATTTCAAATACAATTACAGCCTTTATAAGGGGTGTTCGCAGGTCGGTTTGGTTCGGATTTGGGAGAAAATAAAATCTGAACCAATTGATTTTTAATCGGCTTGGATTTCAGAATTTTTTTTTTTTTTTTTTTGCCTAACCCAACCCAACCCAACCCAGTGATGAATGAGTTGGTTTGGTTCGGGTTATCAGATATCCGACCAAAAAAATAAAATAAAAAATCAATTTTGAAAAAATTAAAAAATAACATGGTTTTGTCCCAAATTTGACAAATAATGTTGTCATAAAATAATGTAAGCAACGTATTTGAATGTAATTGACTTATACCAACTAAATAATAACAAATTATAAAAATAACACAGGATTGATTGATTAAATCATAAAACTCCCATCTTTATATAATAATAGAAAGGAAATAAACCAAATTATCCAACACAAACCTTGATTCTAAAGGCAAACTAAAGTGAAACACAATGGAAAGATTGCCAGTTAAGCATTAAAAATAATAGCAATGTACATGGTTTGGATTTGGAAAGTGTGAATCTGATACACGAATCAATCAACATCGAATCTCAATTGGTTTGGTTTAGGTCCAACCCAAACAAGAAAAAAAATCCAAACCAATCTAATTGGTTCGGTTTGGATTGTCGGGTTCATCATATTTATCCAGACTGATGAACACCCCTTATTCCAACATAGGTCCTAACTTTGATCTTGTATTCATAATATATGCAGGATGCAGACAAGAAAGGCCTCTCTACAATAGGGGAAGAGGTCAAACAATTGGCAAAGAAAGCCAAAGAAAACAGCTTGAAACCCCAAGAATATGAGGTAATTGGAGTTTCATGTCCATTCTTTATTCATCTGTGAATAACGACCTCTTGGACTGGTTTATGAATTTGTGGGTTGACTTGCATTACAGGGAGGTACATTTACAGTGACTAACCTGGGAGGGCCATTTGGTGTCAAACAATTCTGTGCAATCATCAATCCTCCTCAGGCAGGCATTCTTGCCGTTGGATCTGGTGAGAACAGTTTGGTCATTTTTCCCTTTTATTTCGTTTATTAATTGCAGTCACTTTTCTCTTAACTTCGTGCATTGCTGCCTACATGAGCAGCGGAGAGGAGGGTCGTTCCGGGTTCGGGTGCTGAAGAATTCAAGTTTGCTTCCTTCATGTCTGTGACCCTCAGCTGTGATCATCGTGTTATAGATGGTAATCATTCTTAATCTGTTGCTTATTGTTTATTTTTATTTTTGTAACCAAAACTTTAAGCTTTATTTTGTGGTAAAACATGATAACAATACACTTTGTTGTGTTCAGGTGCAATTGGTGCCGAATGGTTAAAAGCATTCAAAGGCTATATTGAAAATCCAGAGACCATGTTGTTGTAAGAATAAATAGTAGGCTTCCATGACGTACTATATTCCTTTCAAGTAAATGTAGGCAGGGGATGAGATTTTGTTCACCTGGGTATTTCTGTATGGCCCATTTGGGTTTTGTTGATTGTATCCCGGACCAAGTTTTGATTGAAGTATTTGATCACTGAAAATAAATTTTGCAGATTTGTAATTTTTTTAATAAGAGAGGGTAGATGAGGCATTTAATTTAAATCCAAAATATTGTGCTCTCACAATAGAATGCTGCCCCGTGATACAGACAGATGAGTATGTAACATTTTCTTTGTTGGATGCTGCAAATATTTGAAAGAACGTGCATTTAATAAATTAACATGGTAACACTTTCTTGTTTATTTGGATAGCCTTGATTTGATAGTTAAGTATTGTCTTTTCAATTAAAATGCCCGTATATGGCTTCATATCACGATAATAGTGCAATCAAAGTCAATCAAACAATATGTTTTCTGTGTTAAAAGATGTGGTTTTAAAAACTCGGTTGGTTTCAGTTTTTCTTCGTATTTATATTTTATCAAATCATAGAATATTCCTTGAATCAATAATATATGCATTATCATAAAATGTGATGTATGTTAAGTTTATTTATTTTATTAACAAATAACAATTATTTTTAAGTAATTATAATTTCTTATTAGTTGATAATGTCACTCGACTAATTTTTAGCGCCCTACTAACCTCACTTTTAGCTTTGTAACTGTATCATCATTTTTTCTTCTAAGTCAAAGAGCAAGAAGTGAGTTATTTATCAGTCAATTATTCTATTCTTTTCTTCTTCTGGTTAGATCCAATCTTCTGATCCTGTGGAAAGGAAAAAGAATTTTTCACCCAAAGTTATTAGAAGGTCAAAACTAGATTTCTAAGATAGTGACAATAAGACAATGAAAATACTATACCAAAAAACGTTAGTGGACGTTAAAATGGACAAAAATGTAATACAATAATATTTCAAAGACGAGCGTAATATTTTAATAAAAAATAATTTTAGCTCAAACATCTAATCAAAGAATATCCTAAATCACATTGCTACATAATATAAAAATATAAAAAAATTAATAATTATCATCTCCGATCTTTTATATAACAAAAAAATGAGAATTTTTCCGCCTAATTACAAGAAGAAATATGGTATGATTGTTATCACCTTTTAAAATATATTAATACAAATTATACTGTGTTTGTTATATACTAATCCTCTAAAAAAATCAATATATTGTTGTTACTATAAAATCAGAAATTAGAAATTGTTATATATGATAAATTTATTGTTTTTGTAATAATTATTTTAATAATCATGTTTAAAATAAATTCTGATTTTGTATGAATATTAAGCTCAAATTTCATTAACCAAGTTTAAATTTTATATATTGTTAATATAAAGAATTTTTTTACTATCAATTATTTATAAAAAAAAAATTGTATTATAAAGAAATTATTAAAAAAATTAGTAAACTTAACATACGTGACAATTTAGTAAAGTTGTGGATTGAGTTTTCTGGGATTCTCAATGAGCACCTAAGAGGGTTCTACAAATGGTGCATCCTTTTCTCTTATTTTCTGTTATATAGTTCTTAGTTTCTTAACCAATACACTGTAGCTGGTAACAAATAGATAGATAAGGTGTTGGAGGTAAATGCTACATTGACATTTTCATTTTGCCAAAATTTGTTGGATGTCTTTTTTTTTCTTCATTGGTTTTATTAATAGTAATACTATCATGAATCATGATTATTATTTGGGATGAACGCTTACAAATTAATTAGTTGCTACCAATAATTATCCAAATACTATTATGTGCTTGGAGAAAATTATCCTGTACATCCATTGGCCATAATATAGAAATTATTGCATGGTCCTAAAACTACCAAGTGTCCAATGGTCTTGATCAAGATTTTTAATTTACAAGAAAAAAGTTAATAAAAACTCAATTAGGTGTTATGTGGAGATTAGTTGAGATCATGGTAATCCTAGACCATGTATTAATTTCTCTTGAAATGATAACAGTGGAGTGGGGCTACTCTTTGGCTACTTTAGATCACGAATAAATCATATATGCAAATAGGGTAAAGGTTATTTATATATATTGTTATTCAATCACAAATCACAATATGCCATATTTGATAAGTTTGTTCACTTTTATAAGTGATACTAAGGAACATTTCTGATTACTTCACAAATCACACTCACAGTATAAAATTGTGCATGCCTATTAAACTCACCAATCACAAGCTATCTGGTATTTAGAGTCTCATGCATAAATTGACTTTAACAGCACCTATGTTGATGAAGTGAAGAAAAACATGGCAGTTACACAGTTTGAGGAAGTGGATGCAAGGTGGTGTTTTCCATGTTGGGATGAACCTGCTCCGAAGGTATGTATAATTCTATTACCTGCTCTCCTTTCATCAATGATCATGGTAACTGCATTGACTATTCTAAGCAGGCAACTTTCAAGGTCACACTTACTGTGCCATCAGAGTTAAATGCGTTATCTAACATGCCAGTTGATAATGAAAAGCTTGATGGGGTATTGAAGACTGTTTATTTTGAGGAGTCTCCTGTTATGTCAACTTATTCGGTGGCTGTTGTTTTTGGCCTATTTGACTATAACGAGGTTACAACTAATGATGGTATGCAGATGAAGCCATATAGTAAACTAAATAATACACTTGTTTATTCAATCCTCTTATGCTAAAGTGGATTATTTTTTATCTGTTTTACAGGTGTTAAGGTTCGTGTATATTGTGCTGTTGGAAAGAGTGATCAAGGGGAGCTTGCAACGGATATAGCTGTGAAGACGCTAGACATATTTACCAAGTGAGTTCTAACTATTCTACCTTCTTTTTATTATTTTGAAGAAAAATAAACCATTTTGTACACAAATCTTTGCATGGAAACTTGATCACCTTAATTTTGTTAATAATTAACAAACCACCTAGAGATAAAGAAACACAAATAATCCCAGAAATATACATTAATACTCATTCTTGGTTCAAGCAATTCAAGTTTTTGTTTTCTCTTACCCCCATATGTATCTTTTTTATTTTTTTTATCGACAAATGGTACTTGTTAGAATGTTAGTTTTTGTTAGCATAGGTGATCGATCCCACCACCTTTCCCCTCTTCCCTTCTCTCTTAACCATCCAACCCGTTGATGAAGTTTGTGACATCATCTAGGATTCTAGGTACTTCTTGGTACCTTATCCGCTGCCCAAGCTGGATCTAGTTGCAGTTCCTGAATTTGCTGGTGGAGCTATGGAGAATTATGTATGCATAATGTTCTATATCCAAATTGATATTGATCATGTATGCATAATGTTCTATATCCAAATTGATATTGATCATGTATGCATAATGTTCTATATGCCATAATGCTCTTGCAGGAAAATGGCGTACTAGCTTAAGCTTAATGTTTGTGCAGACAATTAAGTTGGGATTCTATATCTGGAGAAGATCATTCTATTTCACTCTTGAGAGAAGTTTTTCAAGCCTTGGCTACCTTTGGCCATGATAAAACACAGCAAGAAGCATTGCACTGGTTTCAGATTTTATTAGATGACAAAATGCTTCCAGCCAACATTAGAAGGGTAACATTCAATTTTTTTTACAAGATCATTGCATCATTGCTTTGATTCTACTTATTTTTGACATGTAGACTTGTGATATACTTTTCCCCTCCTCCTTTCACCCTTATTTTATTTTAGCTTATTTTTCATTTCTTGTCTTATTTTCCTTTTTTCTTCCTATCTCCCTTTCTCTTTCATTGTCTTTTTTCCGATCTATCATTGAGTTTATCTACCACCGACCCCAATTAACTTGGGTTAAGGTGCTGTTGATGTTGAATTGTTGATGTTGTTGAGACTTGTGATATACTTTCAGGTTGCTTATATAGCTGTAATGAGGAATACCACCAGAGTAAATAGGACTGGATTGGAATCTCAATTGTGTTCCTATAGGAGTACTGAATGTATTGCAAAAAAAAACTACGTATCTCATTGCCCGGAGGCTCCACGCTATGCGTAGGTAAGGGGGTGGGATATGATACGCAGTCTTACCCTTGCATATGCAAAGAGACTGTTCGAACCTATGACCAACAAGTCACAAAGACACAACAAGTACTGATGTATTGCAAGAAAGGGAAAAAATATTATATATGACACACAAGCATTTAAGCCGAGTGCAACTTCTCAAATCCCATAATCCCCATTATAGTAGCTAAATCACCAAGTCAGTTGTTATAAATTCATGCAGGTTGTATAGCATCAAGTGCAGACCCAAATGTAGTTATAGAAGTTCTGAATCTTTTGTTGTCTGATGAGGTATTATAATTTTCTCCTGCAATTTCTTGTTATGAGAAGCAGAAACTCCTTCCTGTTTAACCTTTGTTTATCTGAATTCTTAGATTCTAGATCAAGATATTATTTATGTACTAGCGGGAATGAGCAATGAAGGCAGTGAAACTGCTTGGAGATGGTTGAAGGTATGTGCTTCCATGGAAACATGTTCTTAGTTGCTCTTGTTCTTTCATTACCAATTTACCATATTTGAACTGTGGGAAATATATAACAGCAACAAGTACTTAATATTTAGCTTATAATGTCTATAGGGTAGATTGTAAAGCAGTTCTGACTTCTGATATTCATCTAAAACAGGTGCTTATCTATTTTGATTTCATGGACTCATTAAGGTTTGACATCAAATGCAGGATAATTGGGAAAGAATATTGGTCAAATATGGTGCTGGACTTTTACTTACCAATTTCATAAGCCAAATGGTCCTACTGGTAAGCAAATGGAAAAGAAAGGTTAGAACTAGTGAATCAATTACTGTATTGCCAGAATCTTTCATTTCAGCAAAAACAATATTTGTCAAATTTTGGTTTATGTATTCTGATGAATTGATCAACTTAGCTACAAAAATTAACTGTTTATGTGAGATTTGCGGCAGGCAGCCTGTGAGTTGTGGCTGTTAACTTTGATATTTTTTAGTAAACACTACATGAGAACTGAGTAAATTAAGCTTATACTATATGATGGCAATTCCAATGTTGAGATGTGACAGTTTCTGTAAGCCTTCATAGTTGAAACCTGTCATTCCTTAAATTTCATGATCTGGCAGGTTAATAGTGATGAGAAAGCAGATGAGATAGAAGCATTTTTTGCCAGTCACATGAACCATTCCATCGTTATGAATTTGAAGTTAAGCATGGAACAGATCCGTATCAAAGCAAGATGGATTCATAGTGTAAGGCAAGAGCACTTTCTGCAAGACTTGATCAAACAATTAGCTCACAGGAAATGATAGCTTTGACAACAGTTTCATTTTAAGCAAATCTATTAACATAGACAGCTTCCACTAGGCTGTCTATACTTCTGCCTCTTGTACATTCATAATATCTTGCTATATTTGAGTAAATACCAGTTTGAGAATAGTTGGGTCAGTCCAAAATAGTTAACCAAGCTGTCATGTATTCCTCAAAGTTTATCTTCCTTATTTGATTCAACTTTAAACAAAGTAATTGTTGTATTAGTGAAAATGGCAAGTCTATTCATTCTAGTTTATTGTAGTAATTTGCAGCAAATGCCTAGTTTATCTCTGAGAAGTAACATTCTTTCCGCGGCACACAATTGTGAACGAGATACAAATTGAATTATGTAAACTATCCATTGATCAATTAAATAACATTTGAACAAAAGCTTGGAATAACAATGAAAATCTTACACAAGTCGCATGCATAAACCAACTCCACCCAAAAAAAACCCAACAACTACTAGTCAGAATTCTCTTACACAAGAATCACTCCTCCCATTCCTCTATATGAATTTAAACCCTATGTATGTGTGTGTGTGTGTGTGTGAACAATTAACTCTCATAAAAACTGTTTTAAAAAAATCAAATAAATAGTTTAGATAAACTAAGCAAATCATCTCCTTTGTAACTCCAACTTGGTCTAGCTAGTTCCATTCATGGTTTGGTGAAGGGGCAAGATTGGACCTCCCAATCCCCTGCCTCTCCTTTATGGAGTTCATATTGGCCATCCTCAAACCAGCCCTGAAGCTCTCAATGAAGTTGTGAGCCTTGGTATCAACGTCAGGGCTAGGACAGAACAATGAGGGTGCACTCACACTTGCAGAATCTTCACCATCTTTGGCAAAAGGACTATTGACTTGGCTGCTTGTTTCATCATGAGTACTAGTTGTTGGTGATCCACTACGTGAACTACCAATGCTGTCTACCCTCACAAAGTCACCCTGCACCCGGAACTTCCACCCTGGCAACTTGAACGGCGGCAGTGGTGGCGGTGGAGGAATAGGGTTTAATGGTGACTCATTGCCAGCCATTATCACATTAGAGGAAGAACCATGCTCCCTCTTGTTTGATACGCTTGTTCTTGTTGTTGTTGCCACAGAAACAATGTGACGGTTTTTGTGTTTCCCTTTCTTCAAAGAAAACAGGTTCTGAAAAACCTTAGGTGGCGGCGGTGGAGGTGGTTGAGGCGGTTGCGAAAATAATGATTCAGAACTTAGAATGCTATCAAAATTTTCAACGCTTCTTTGTCTTTGTTTCTTCTTCTTCCCTCTTAAAGATATCAAAAACTCTTTAGTAGCACTCCCTCTTTTCTTCTTACTCGGCACTGTCCTCATCTCCTCAGGCAATGGTGGTGGAGGTGGTGGCGGTGGTGGTGAACTCTTCACAATGGAATCATTTCCTTCCGGCTTCGCATTTCGTCGAACTCCTCTCGTTCGAGTCAACGGTGGCGGAAGACACGGTGGTGACGGCGGCGGTTGTGAATTCTGCGCATCAAAATCGTTTGTTTCGCGTTTCTCCATTGTTTCCGGCTGATATGTTCGCTTGGCATTTCTCCGAACACCTTTAGTTCTTGTCACCGGCGGCGGTTGTGAAGCCATCACAGGTAAATCATTTGCTTCATGTTTCTCGATTGTCTCCGCTTGATATGTTCGCTTGACATTCCGTCGAACACCTTTCGTTCTCGTCGCCGGCGGCGGTGGCGAAATCTTCGCATCTAAATCTTCCCTTTCATGCTCCTCCACGGTTTCCACTTGATATGCCCGCTTGACATTTCTTCGAATAGCTTCCGTTCCCTGCTGCGGCGGCGCAGTGGCAACATTATCAATTCCTATTTCCTTTTCTTCTTCTTCAGGATCAGTTCTCAAGTGCCGGTGCCGGTGCCGGTGCCGGAGAAGGTAAGTATCATCATAAAACTGGAACCTTTCATCGGCGGCGATCTGTTGCCGGAGATCGGGGTAGGAATTAAAGCTTCTCAGCCTATTAAACGATCGATTATGAATCTGAGAATAATCGTTTTGGAACCATGCTGATGGTGGCGTTGAAGGGTTCGAAAACGTTCTACGATAGCGCGGGGTTTGGGTTTCGGAGGTGGTGTTGGTGTTGTTTCTGCTGAAGAAGCCACAAACAATGGCGAAGAGAACGAGTACGAGGTTGAGGGAGTCCCAGCTGTTCTTAACTGTACGAGGTTTGAAGAAGATCTTGGAAGCGAACGAGTGCAACGTTGGAACCACGATGAGCGAGAACACCAGCACGAGTACGAGGAAGAGTACGAGGAGGGAGGTGGAGGTCAGTAACAGAGAGTTAGAGCGCCGGAGACGGCGGCGGTTTCGCTGCTCGGCCGCCCAGAACGGTGGCATTGTCCACGTGTCACCCTCTTGTTGGTCCATTTTGTATAACAATAATAATAATATGGTGTGCGGCGTGTCTTTATGAATGAAAAGTGAGCTTTGTTTGTTTGAGATACGCTGGCTTTGTGTGTTGGGTTGGTTGGTTCACTAACGTTGTTCTGCTGTGGTTGATTTGATTTGTTGGGTTAAATATTGGTTGGAACGTGAAAATGAGCATGGGAAACTGCTGGCAAATCCGTGTTGTTTATCGTTTAGGGGAATGTGACAACCTAATTACAGAGAGAACAGTGGTAAAGCATGTGAGCATTTAGAAACTGAGTGTGTTTGATTTGTAATTGAGCTTGACTTAAGTTTTGTCTATTTCAATAGAGAATTTTTTTTATTTATTTATCTAACATGGCCCATGAGTCGTAAGCAATGCATGCCTTGAATCGTGCTAATTGTACATCATGCATGTAACAATTTCTCCATTCATGGAATGGAACCCATGAAGTCCATTTCCCTTTGCTTATTGCTTCATTTGAAATTGATGTTTATTTAATTGGCATGCTCGATCATCGTTTTCATCGAGACATCGTACATTAACACAAGATCGTCATCTTGTACGGATACAAAAAATGTGTAAAGGATTTGAGCTTTAAAAATTATTTATTTATTCGTAAAAGCTTATAAGTTTATGAATTTGAACTGCATGATCGTGCAGTTTTGTTTGAACTCCACATGACACAATCATAATCCATTAACATACGTAGCTGGTTCCTTTAAAATAAAAATAAAAACATACGTAGCTGGTAATAGGCATATGACAATTGAGAGATGTATTTGCATCAACTAAGATGTAGACCCAGACAAACGACATGTAAAAGAAACAGAGCTTTTCACACCAAAATTAAAAGACCAAAGATTGAAAAGAATCCATAGACATCTTGGGAGAAAGCGCGTTATGTTATTATTGTTGTAACTTGTAAGTATCAACAACTTGAAAGTTTTGTTGATTGAGACCATAGTATCTTGGACATCCATCGAGTAACAAATGTATCTAAGGGCAAAAAAAGTTTTGTATGATGTGTTAGAAGGCATCTTCTTTCAATAGAGGGTGTGTTTGCACTCATGTTTAACTACATTGAATATGAATTCTATGCGAGAAGAAGATTCACGTTCAACTTGTCTCCAAAAGTTTAGTTCAAGTAAATCAAACACAATGTGAGTATTACAATGTGAATATGTTATAAACACTTTAAGACCTTAAATGCGTCTTTTTACATGACTTAGACACTATTATATATGAGTTTAATGACTTAGACATTATCAATTTGTAAACTTTTATATTTCTACTGATTAGGAATCATAGTTTGACTTTTAAAATAATCATTATAAATTTAATAAATTTATCATATAAAATGTTTTATAATTAAATGACAAAATAAAAATATTTTACACTGTCATTATTTATTTTTTCATTATATAATATAAAATGTATTTTTACTTCTTCAATTTTATTTAGAGAGTAAAATAGGTGATTAATTATGTTGAAATTTAAAAAATATAAGTCAAAAGCAAAAAGTGCATTATCCCAAGCCACTACTCCACCACAATTATACATTAACCTTTTATTTAAAAAAATCAAAATTAGAGTAAGGCCAAACAAGAGTGTGTTCTCTGAGAGAGAGAGATTCTTGATGCTCTCCACGTATTTTAGAATCATGTCATACCAAAGTTATTAGGTGAATCACAAATAGCTGGAATGCAATTGCAATTAAGAGGCTATCTTAAACTTGTTATATAGCAACTGCAAATATTCATGACCAAGCGTTGACACATCAAGTACTTTACACCTGTTTTGGTTCTTTTGAATATTCCTCATCTTGAAGTACCTAGCAAAAATGCAACTTCTACTTGAATGTGAACAATATGAGGAGTGTTCCAAAGGACATCAACATAGGGTCTTCCTCATGCACCAGATACCACCAGCTTCACCCTGGATTTAAGTGGAATAAAACCATGCTTTCATATGATCAAACACCAGAAGCACTATATTTTCACTTTCTTGTTTTTTTTTCTAATAAATTAATGATAGCAACTAGTTACCAACACCAAGACACATACGCACCAAAATAAGTTAACTGAACCATCTTTTTGGATAAAATCCGGGTTACATCATCCTTGTCTATACACAACTCCAAGTAGGGGAACAAAAGCAGCTCTACATCCACATAATGGAATGGAAATAGCTTTGGACCTTTGGTGCTTTGGTACCTATTTTTCTTGATGATCACAAGAGCTTGATCTACCGTGGGTGCATCAGGCTTGCCTTCCCCGTGTAGGGGCTGATATTAGAAGTGATTTTTTTGTCACCTTAGCTAGAGATAGGTGGTTAGTTGAAAGGTAAATTACAAGAAAATAACAGCTACTGATATCACCGCGGCAATTGTGAAAAGTAGAGCCTGCAACACCAATAAAAATGTATTAAAACAAGAATAAAATCAATCACTCCAATGAGAGCATAAATAAGATTAGATATGGTAAATGATATGGCAGAATATACTTCTGCAAAGTATAAGAATATGCAAAACAGCAGAATATACTTCTTAAATTAGAGTAAAAGACTTACAGCAATTGCAGAAGCAGCAAGCCCAGCCCGCTCTCTTGGATCCTTATGATAATAATTTCCAAAGTAGAGAATTGTAGCATAATACCACATTAGTGGGCAAACAAATCCTAGCAGAAGACTGGAAAGAAAAGGAGGGGAGGAGATGCAAACATCAAACTATGCAGGCAGAAGAAATGGAGAAAGAGTAATTCTGTACAAAATTACTCACGAGAACCATCCAATGCCACAGCCAAAACATGGAAGTGGCTTGTCAAATTTTCCCAATAGTGGGTTCTCCGTATCCCTGGTAGGAGCATACACGCCTTTTCTTTGGTCAGCTGTATCCATCTAGAGCCCTGTGTATATTAAACTCAACTTTAGTTACTATTTTTCACACATAAAAGATGAATACTTGCATATTTGAGTGTTTTTCTATACAAAAAAGCCTTAGCAACAAAGCATGGATATCATCATAATCCTTATAGGAGGGGGGAATAAATTGAAACCAAAACAGAAACAAGAAAATGAAACAAAAAAAAAAAAGTCGAGATGAGAAGTAGAAGTCATCTGCCAAAGATCATGCTAGCTACCCAAAAAAGATTACACAGACCAGAAAGTGAATTATGAGTGGTTACTTCAATTGGTCCTCAACATAACCAAGCATGCAAGCATTTTATGAACACTAAATATGGTTTAGCCTTACTTCCTTATGCAAGCTAGAGGATCCATCACTTACAAGGCAAAGCAAGAAAACACTAACATCATCCAATTTTCCCAATTACTGAAATTCTAGTTCTAGACACTAAAAAAGAGTGGTGGGGTGCACAATTACCAAAATCACAAGTCAAGCACAATTATGCACAAACTTCAGAATCAATGCAAGAATAAAGAGAAGAGAACCACACTGAAATCAGCACTGCCTTACAAGTAAAGTTATTAGCTCAAACAAACTATATTTACAAAATATATATATATATATATAAAGATTAATGCTGTATCCCAAAAGCCATCAATACAATAAAAAAAATTAAAAATTCATTTAAAAAATCACCAACATATTTAAAAACAGCGAGGACCCATGTTTCATTAACGGAATTCCTTCAAACCCATCTTCTAATTTTCCATCTCCCACTCCCCCAAGAGAAAAAAAATGCATAAAAATTAAAAATTTACCTTTGAATTAAAAAGCAGAGGAAAGTGAGAAAGAGAAGCGTTTCTGAAGAAAAAAAAGGAAGCGGTTGTGTCTCTACATGACGGCGTTGTTGTTCGTATGTTGTTGGGAACGGTAAGTGGATAGTACAGAGTGGGAACTCTGCTTTTTTCTCGCTTCAGTTGCTGTAACAAATCAATTTCTTGCTTTTTGCATCCGAATGATACGACGTCGTGTTCCTGAATTTTTTTTCTTTTTTTTTCTTTTTTTTTCCAAGTTGACAGAATTAATTGAGATTTAATTTTGAACTTTTGGATTGGTATTACTTGACAATATATATTGAGTTATAAAAAAAAGAATTTAGTTTGATTTTAGTATAATACACTTTTGGAAGGAATGAGAAACATCAAGCATGATTAAGTTCTGGATGATTATGGTCATTCTTCTTCAAAATCAAGTTATTTCCAAACAAGTAAAACTTATTTTTTATAGATAAAGAATTAAGGATAGGAGATAGATGATGTATATTATAGCATATCGTTAAAATTATAGATAATATTTAAAATTGTTTTGATATTCATAAGTAAAAAACACATTATAAATAAAAATATATATTCATAAATTGCATGTGATTTTTTAAAATAATAACATTTTTTTAGGTTTAATTGTAAATTTTATTACTTAATTTTAATTATTTTATAAATTTTATCACTCAAATTTTATCACTCAAGTTTTAAAATTTTGTATACTTTACCACCATAGATGAACTTTTTATTTATTATCAAACTACTTGGTTTTACTCAACTTTAATTATTTTATAAAGTTTACCACCAAGTTTTATCTTTGTGAATTTCACAACTTAAGTTTTTAGTTTTTTTGCACTTTACCATCACAATGAACTTTTTACCAAACTAGATGGCTTTGTAAAATCATATATCAAATTAGGTAATTTTGAAAATTATTTACCAAAAATATAGAAAAATGATTTTTTACATCACTTTATTATATTGATGCTAAAATGTACAAAAATCAAAATTTTAGATGATAAAATTTGCTAAATGTTGAAAGTTGAATAGTAAAATTTGTGAAAAAAACTTTAATAATAAAATTCACAAAATTATGAAAGTCACAATTTTTCGACCGATCTCGTTGAGGAAGTTTTATTATTCGACATTAGTCATGATTTTTTCCGTCTGTGTCTGGTTAGAATTTTCAGTGCAAATTCAATCGAGAATATATTTTTTACCGCATTGACATGCTCTCATGAGCATGAAAGAAAAAAAAAACTATTTTTCAAGAAAACGAAAATACTAATCCTATTTACCATTTTATTAAAACTAGCTTATAAGCTAATCGACATACTTAATTAGCATTTGGATTTTGGGGTTTCCGGTAATATAAGAGGTTCTTCCTCCCTTACACCTATTTTAGCTTAAAAAATGCATATTATAATTTGCCTCCCAAAGAATAAGCTAGAGTGTGAATTGTCATTCTTTACCCAGAACATAGAATTGATAAAAAAAAAAAAAAAATCAATTTCGTTAAAGTGATAAATATTATATTTTAACGAATAGAAAAAAAATGTTTTTTTACGAGAAGAAAATAATGCTGAAGAATGTGATATTAACACTTTTTATAAAATATAGAAAATATGCTGAATAAAAAGCTTTGATAATTTACATATGATTATTTATTATTGTAAATTTAATAGTTTATTGATTTATTTGCATTAAATGTATAAAAATAATAATAGATAACTATTAATAATAATTATGTTTTTATCAGTGAAGTTTTTTTGAATTTTTATTATTGGTTCCTAAAAAAAATTGACTAGTCTTAATTTTTGATTTTTTTGTTCACTAATGATCTTCATCTTTACCATTAAATATTGATGTTATGATGATAATTTATTATTATTTTATGTTTTTATGAAGGATGATTTTTTTTGTTACAGTTTAAAATGGTCAGAAATTATTTACTTTTGACAAAACAAAAACCTTAAAAATCAAACTTCACACGCTATGTGAAGATTTGAAATTTTTTAACACATAATCAGTCTGACCTTCTCAGTCCCAGTTCACAAACAAACCAAAATGCATTAAAAGAAAAGACACATAATTATAAAATAGGAAACTGAACGAAATCAAGTGAGGACAAAAAAGTAACTTCAAAATCAAATCTTCTTAAGAACTTAAACACGCAATGTTGGACGTCGTTGGAACCATGATCCGTTGTGAGAATTGCAAATCTGGTTTTAGATTGATATTAAATATTAATTAAAAACAAACGATCAAAGGTATAATCTTTAATCCCTTTCTCTGCTACCCACAAATTCCTTATCGACCACCATGCCTTTGGTTGCTTCCGTCAAAGACTCTGGCCTTGGGACCGCAAACGATTTGGTCGATACAGCGTCCTTGCTACTCATATTGGGTTTCGGAGAGTACTTTCCCGTCGCTGAGTTTCTTCAGATCTCGACAATGACGTGGGGGAGCGTGGCGTTGAGTCACAGCGGCGATTTTTTTTGGCTTAGTGTATTTCAGATCTCGACGGTGCCGTGGAGGAACATGGTGTTCGCGGCGGCAGAAATCTCAAACGTTTTAGACCGTTAAAAATCTCTGTGGATCATTTACTGGCGGTTAAAAAGAAATTATATAAACTCCCATAAAATCTAACTTAATACTGATAAAATTAAAGTCAGGTAATCTCTTAATGATATGGACCAACCAATAAAGAGATTAGAAATTAAGACTGTCAATTTTTTGTTTAGGAAAACTAAAAGAAGTTCAGTAATCAATGTCATAATTAATTATTTGTCATGATGGGCAAATTGATAATAATTTTTTAAAATTTTAAATAATTACTATTAATAAAGAAATCATGTATTTTGAATTACACATTTATATATGTTTTTTTTTTTTTTTTTTACTTTTCAAGAGCAATGATACCGAGCTTGAAAAATAAAAATTTGAAAAAATACATTTTCAAATTGAGGGTGTGACTAAGTTGTCTTAACATTGATTTAAGTTGTATTTTTACATAATGATTACTTATACATTGATAATGAAGTAGCAATAGAGATACTCGATAATTTTGATTCACAATTTCTTAGTTTTGTTTTTTATATAGGTTTTCTATGTAGTTTTATTGCATTCATTTTATAAAATTAATGGATTAAATGTTATTTTTTTACATCAACATTTAATTTTTTTTCTATTATTCAAGTTAGTTTTGTAATTAGATTAAAAAATGTAAAAATATTAATTTAAAAATATGGATAATTTACGTGCAACTTATTTGTTATTATTCTTGTTACTTCTATAAATTTTATAATTTAACCGTAATATTTTGGATATGAATTATTTTAAATGAATTTGGTTTAATATTATTTTAGTCAAAATATTATTTTAGTTAAAATTTAAGACGCTTAGTGTCACCATTACGTGCTTTGAGAATTGTAGAAACAAAAAGCATTCATGAAAACCAAAAGCTCATTTACATTTAGATAAAAAAAAAGAGGAAAATTGTAAATATGATAAATAATTTAATGTAAAAAGATTAAAATAGAGAAATGAAACAAAAACAAAGTTTATGACAAAAATTTTATCAATAGAGACAAGTTTATGACAAACATTTTCTTCCCCTTAGTATATGATTATTTTTAATCGAAGTTTGATTTGTGAGTTGGATTCCCTAAGGTAACAAAACTAGTATTTGATTAAAAAATTCAATTTTTTTAATATTTATCTTTAATTTCTACAAATTATCGCAATATTATAAAAATACTCTTGTATTGAATAATCAAGTGATTATTTTTTGATAATTTTTTAAAATAAAAGATAAGAGGTAATTTATGTTAGTTTACAATTATTATTTTTATGGTAAAGAAACTTCTATTTACCATAAGCTAAAATAGTTAAGTTATGCACTGGACATCCTTCAAAGCAATTGGAATTGCCTAATATGACAGATCTTTCGGTCAATACATTTTGTGGTATGTAAACGGCTAAAAGTTAATTTTGCTAGGTTATCTGTAAGAGAATTCACGAGTCTCTTTGTAAACAATAATTTTGAATTTTGGAGGTGCCATATTAGAGCATAACTTCTTGCAATTCTTTATTAGTCTTGAGTAGTTGATGTTCTTTAACACTCTTAGAATGTGAGTTTGGACCTAACTCAATCCTAAAAACTATCTCATATAGTGAGGGTTATTCTCCACTTATATATTCTGACTTGACATTATCTCTAATCGATGTGGGACTTGGGTTATTCCCAATACACCCCCTTACGCTCAACACTTTTGAGCTTAGTGCGTGGATAATATGGTGGGTGTCCCGTTAATAGATATAGGATAGGCTCTGATACCATCATAGAATGTGGGTTTGAACCTAACTAGAACGTATTCTCTTATCTAAGGCTCTTCCCTGTTTCGCTCCCCCATCTGTAACATCCCGGGCGCTGACGAGAGCGGGGAGTGATCGTCGATGCAATGAGACACGAATAAGGAACGACTCCTTACATGCTTCCAGCGGGAGGGGTACATGAATAAATCGAATATACACTCGAACGAGAGGGATCCAGAGGCTGTGCATGTATGAGGCTGTACAATTGAGAATAACTTAAAGGAGATAATAGGTACTACCTATACCAACAAGGTGCATCTACTTTTCAGTAGTCCATAATTTAAGAATTTCACAGTTAAGCGTGCTTGACTTGAAACGTTTCTGGAATGGGTGACCTCCTGGAAAGTTTCTCTGTGACTTGACACTATTTCTAGTAGATGTGGAACTTAAGTTATTCCCATTAATCACCTTAAGTTATTCCCATTAATCACCCCATGCTTTGACAATCAGATTCATATATAACCTGCATGAACAGAATTTAATGTGATAATTGGAGACACCATTTGAAACACATTGCTTCTCCGATAGAGACTTCATAATGTTATTACCAAAATAAGTTTACTAGAAAGTCAAGAGATATAATCCTTAAATACAATACTATTAAAAACATGAATTTTGTTAAAGTTTTGTATTCTTTTATCAAAATTATCTTCAATTTATTAAGACTCATAACCTCTCTCTTTTTAGTTAATTGATTCCACACCTAATTAATTAATATTTGCACGTCTTCTTATTCAATTTTATAAAAAATAATATATTTATCTTTTAAATATACAACATTAATATTGTAAAATAATAAAGGTGCATGTGAGTAAAAAATTAATTAATGCAAAAAAATGAAAATAGTCTAATAAAACTAAAAAAAAAAATCTTATATTGAATGGCGAAGGAAATATTCAAATTAAGGATCTTCATAAAGTGATCTAATCCAATGAAAATCGAAAAAATAGATTCAAAAAATAAAAAATCAAACTGATCAACATTTAGAAAAGTTAATTTTTTTTCTTGGATCGAATTTTGGATTTGATTTTCAAGACTAATTCAATTCAATCTTTCTCCCCCCCTCTCTCTCTCTCTATATATATTCATAATTGAATAATATCAACCATATTTATATTTATATTTCTTATATATTTATAAAACTATCACGTAGCCTTTACCTAGATATAAAATACATATTTAATTAAGGATAGTATTTTATTAAATATTTAAGTTAAGATACATAAATAAAATTATCAATGTAAATTTATTTTTGATATAGTATATATATTTTAAAAAAATACTATTACTAGCTATATAATGACATACAAATTAAATGTTTGATATTCTAAATTATTTTTTATTATATATCTTATTATTTGTTTAATATTTTTGACAAAAATAAAAGTAAAATTAAAATCGATTCAATCCAAACCGATTTAAATTGGATTGGATTGAATTAGATTAATGTTTTGAATATAACCGATTGGAGGATGATTTTAAAAAGTTGAAGTGAATGGATTAGATGATTTTTTTCTTCAAAACTAATCCAATTTAATCGACAAACACCCTAATTAGAATGCATTTTTTACATAATAATTTAATGGTAAAATTATAAATTTTATTTTTGAACATTTTTTGTTGGTTAATAAAGTAAATTGGCAGAAAAAATTAGAATATTTTTTTATGTAGAATGGTTCATAAAAGGAGTGGAGTGTTTAATGAAGATCTTCTTATTCTTGTTCATTTTAATTAGTACTGTAGTACATGTAATTTACCAATTTTTTTAATTATATATAACTAAATTTTATAATAAATATTTTAAAATATATAAATTATATTCAGGGAGGGAGCCAGCAGATGGTAACGGGGGCAACAACTAAAATATAAGATATGTTTACATATAAAAAAATTCTTATTAATTATGTTATAATAATGGTCTAAATTAGAACAAGTTATGTTATTCTCTATATTATTTTTCACAACAATATGATATATATAGTATCCAACAAACATGGAAGAAGAATTTGCTTTCAAATTTAAAAAGTATAAAATTAAAATAATATTATATCATATCAATCTTACTATCCTAGAAAACAAATTTTAACTAATGTCCGATACAACATGATATTTGATTTGTTTTCCTAAATTTACAATAACATTTACATTCTTGTGCACTCAAAGCCAAAAACACATTAAAGTCTCACAAACAATAGTAATAAAAAGAAGAATATTTGTTGATATATGTCTCAAAGTTCAAGTTTCCATTACTATATGTAGTGTTTATAAATTACTCCATTGACAAAAGTTAATAATAAATAACTTTCATTTCACCAATTAATCATAACCAAATCAATATAAAAGGAAGGATAATAAAAATATTTGATTGTAAATGTAATAATTTATTTTTATATCCTTTAAAATAATAAAAGATTATAAAAGAAAAAAGAATCAAAGAGAAAAAAAATTATATTCGAATGTTTTTTTTTACATACAAAACATTTAGGTGAATTAAGTTATATTCAAATGTTTTGTTTAAAAAGAAGAA